>JAPMOR010013173.1:13513-99305 GCA_026543865.1 Argiope aurantia
TATATACTAATCCATGTTTGCCTTAAATAAAATTGTTTTATTGAATTAAAAATATAGATATTGTAAAAGATCATAAAAGCTTTCTCAGCATTTACATTTTAGAAAATATCATAGTTCATTTTTTTTTATTTTATAAAGGCACGTGCTGAAAATTACACTTTTAAATATTTAATTTGCAATAATAGTTGATTTATTTTTATATATTCTATTAATATGACAGCATCACGTTGATAAAAGCTAATTTTTTCCCATTGACGTACTTGTGCAGATTAAATTTTATTTTTATTTCGTGCGAAATGTATTGTTGAAAAATATGGTTAAAATATTTCTTTAAAAATTCATTAAAAATGGAAATTTAATTTATGGATTAAATCATTGCTATCATTAAAAAGATAATTTTTTTGAATTTTGACGTGATGTAAGAATCAATTTCGTGCTGTAATATTTTCGGAAGTTATAGCAGAAAATCATTGAAATTTCGTTTAATTTTCAATTAATTAAAATTCTAATTAAAAATTTATAAAAAACTTGCTCTGAGGTACATATTCTCGGTATCCAAGGTATACGCATGCCAAATTTGTAGCTGCAGGTCGAATGGTCTGGCCTGCAGAGCGCCCGCCTACACACACACACGCACGCACACACACACTAACACACACACACACACAAACACATTCAGCTTTATTATAAGCATAGATTACCTCTATTTCATTTATTATTAACCTTTCCTATATTATTTTCTTTATTTGGAAGAGAGCTATCCCTTTATTTTCCAAGAAGAATTTTTTTTTCTTAAATTAATGATGTTAGTTTAGTTTCATTTTAATTTATTAACATCCCATTTGAAAACAATGTTAGAATGATCCTCGTAATTTTGAACCCCGATCGAAGATAATGAGAATGACACCTGCACTGGTACCCCCCCCCCCTCTTCAACTTAAAGTGGGAAAGAAGAAATATTGTTAGAAAATTTGGGAATGATGGAGTGCAAAGAGATAAAAAGACGTATAACTGAAATTTTGGATTCTTTGCATCGGATAAACGATTCATCCTTAAAATAAATAAGAACGAGCCTTAGTAGTTTATAGGTGGAGTTTCAGGTCACCCTGCAACTAATATATTTTTAGAAGAGCTTATCAATGAAAACAATGATTAAAAATGTGTGATCAGTAAAAATATTTGGAGGCAAGTAGTAACTGGGAACGTAGACTACTTTAGAGAGTGGTGAAACCTCAGCCAGTTTGGAAGTATGTGCCTTCTTTAAGACGATAAACACTTTCAAGCATTTTTCGATGTAACAAGCTAGGAAAAGTTTCTAACGCTTGTTTATTTGAATCGTAACTGCAGTAAAAGAAGTGGCCCTAATGATTTTCTAAATGTTATTATTCATTCTTTACAAGGTACATTTCTTGAACCTGTAAGATGTAATGGTTAAAAATAAGATTTTATATAAAGTTTTGGATTTTCTTCTGCGAATTAAGATAAGGTTCTCCATAACTCTTACCAAGTTTCATTAAGAACAGGCTTGAGATATCAGAAAAATTTATGTTTAACTTATATTTTTCATGCACTTAGAATGATTTCTTATATGATAGTAAGAGCATTAAATTTAGGGCCACTGCACTACACTGTTTCTCTAATATTTTTAAATATTTTCTTACAACTTAAAAACTGATAATTTTAAAGAATTCGCATGTGCTGAACTTATAACATATTTTTTTTACTTGTGACAGGTCTTGTTAATAATTATTTGATAATGATTGATGTCGAGTATAGAAGAAAATTAGAAAACTAATGTCAATGGAGGAAAAAGCAAACAAACAACAACAAAGATCCCCCCCCCTCCTACCAGAGAGTTATTGAATAAGGAATCTAAAGATGATGAGTTCTAGTTTAGAGATTTAATTAATAAAAATGGCGGTTTTGAAGATGCAGATAGTAAATTTCGAATTATATATTGTTGATTTTGATCTATTATTCTGAAGGTATTGGACTGAATGACCATTATTCATTCATCTGAGGAATTTTTTGAGTTGATGGTGATCATCTGAATTCGGCAGGTTTAAAAAGCATCAATGTAGCAAAATCAAAATTGGTTCCGATGATTAATGATAGTTTACAATTGTTGAGAGTAAGATAAAAGTTATACCACCAAATCCTAAAATTTTTCATCTCGTGTAAATGTCAAAGAAAAATGAGTTGAATTGGCTATGAAACGTTCTACTTGGAATGAAAGTTCTACTTTCTACAACTCAATGGAATTATTAAACCTTATACATTTAAAAATAAGTTTCTAAACCTTATATATTTCTTTTTAGTATCTCAAAAAGTTCAGACGTTTCTGTTTTTACGCAGGCTCTTATAAATTAACCAAGTTAAATATATTAAATTGTTATGAAAATTTATCAGCCATTTTCATGAAATAGAATACGTTTAAAAAACAATATTTTGGGTTACCTGGGTAGGAAAAATTAAATTTTGAGGCAATAAACTATAGTTTCTTATCATCACAAATATATAATTAGTTCGTTATTGTGATTAGAAGTAAAAATGCGTGTTCCTAGTTATCCCATATTTCCTGGTGTAATATTGAATATCACTGTAACTAAGACTGGTTAGTTAATAAATTAATTTGAACAAAATGTCATTGTTTAGTAAATCCTTCAAAACATGATTATGGACTTATCTAAATAATAGACATTTTTTACCCTTCGCATAAAAGCATTTCATATCGAAAAAAAAAAATGACAACTTCTACAAAATCCTCCTTTAATTACTTTTACTGACCTATATAATATTTTTACTAATATTAATGCCAATGATTCTGCTGTACATCTTCCAACTTTGATTTAGTTCGATTTTAGATCGTTAAAAAAACCCAAAATGTGTTAAATAAATATAATACGCCAAAAGTGGGTGGCACATTATTTTCTTCAAATGAAGAAAATAATACTCTGTCGGGGCACGGAGTTCGAAATTTAATATACGTCTTTGTTTTGTGTAATTGGTGTATGTCCAAAATCCTCCATCTAGTTCATTGTATTTTTTAAATCCTTATGCTCACCTAAGCATGAAAAGATTTTATTCTGAAAAAAAAAAAAAGAAAGACATATTGAGGCTAAATGGCAGTCATTTATCAAAGTCTCGTAGTTGAACAGTTGAAAGATTGCAAGGATACACTTCACATAAAATAAAGTAAAAGTATTATCACACATTATCTAAGGTCCAAGTAAAATTATTATAATTTGCAATTAGAAGCAGATCGTAGCGAAAAGAAAAAACGATTAGGTGAATCATAATAAATTTTATTTTAGAGTATTTGTTAAATTTTCTTCAAAGTAAACAGATTGTAATATAAACGAAAAAACAATTAGGCGAATAATAATAAATTTTTTATTAGAGCATTTGTTAAATTTTCTTCAAAGTAAATAGATTGTGATATAAAGAAAAGAACAATTAGGTGAATAGTAACAAATTTTATATTAGAGTATTTGTTAAATTTTTTTCAATGCAAACAGATAGTAATTTAAAAGAAAAAAAAACAATTAGCTGAATAGTAATAAATTTTTATATTAGAGTATTTGTTAAATTTTCTTCAATGCAAACGCATGGTAATTTAAAAGAAAAAAAACATGGAAATAACAATAAATTGTTAGTAATTATAAATAATAAAATAAATAGACTTTATAATTAGATTATAGATTTATTTTTAATAGAACATTTAGTATTATTATTAATATAATTTTAGTTAATTTTTTATCATTATTATTTGTTAGTTATTAATATTATAATTTGTACAGTATTAATAGATTTATCAGTATTATTTTCTCAGAATATTAAAAAAAATAATATAAACAATACACAGTTTCAAAATATTTTGTTACATTTAACAACAATAGTAATGATATTACTATTTTGATTATTGATACTATTAATTAATTTGATATATTAGTATCATAAATAATAATTAATATATGACAAATAATAATTCTCTGCATAATATATGATAATCTTATGTTACAATTTATTTTTCATTCACAAGGCTAGAATTCATATGAGTTCCTTTGTTCAGTTCACATCTTCTTCGTATTGTATGTTAACTTTTTTCTTTTCTTCTTTTAGGCATGTTTGCAGTGCGGAGTTGCGCCGAAAATGGAAGCTGGGTGGAAAATCGGACCAATTTCAGCCTCTGCATCACAAACATGGCTGTAAGAAGTTCACTTACTTTTTAATCATTTTGTCTTGACTCTTTGTTGACTCCTGAGTCTAATCACTTTAATGCAGATACTGATTAGCAGTCCTTTATATTTTAATAGATGATATTTATGGAAAAATAATAAATAATAAATGCGGCTCGCCGTGATGTTGTTTTTTTTCACAGGTCGCGCAGCGCTCCTTTTTTATGGTGGGTTGTGGCCGGTTCTTAAGGTTTTTTTAGGTAATTTAAATTCAAACTTCTGTTATCTCAGAACTGTTTCTTAGAATGCATTTTCGTTACATAAAACTTCTATATTTTTTTAGCAATTGAAACTTCTTTATCATATTATATTTAAATACCATTTTTAATATGGAAATTTATTGCTAAGTTAAATTTAAAATAAAAATCTCGCTCTGTAGCTGTAAAGGGATTTATGGAAACTAAATTATTTTATTTCAAAAAAACTAAGTTATTTTATTTTTATTCTTCCTTAGGAAGAAAATCTATTTACATTTTGTGACTGAAATAAGGGTACTTAAATTTTTGTGCTACAATTGTTATTCGACACATAGAAAATTCGCTTTAGAGATAGATAAAACATTCGATTTATAGAGATTTGCAATAGAAACTTGATATATGGGAATGAACTGTAGAACTGCACTGTTTGACTTTTAAATTTGTGGAAGTCTTAATTACTCTTGAATATTTGAGAAAATATCTGGGTCTAATGATTGCCTTGAATTCTAAAATATTATATGTAATATTTTCATATAAAGTTTCATAAAAAATACTTCATATATAAAAATTACATAAAAATGTAAACTTTTACTTCCCTTAGGACCTAATATTGAAAATTATAGATGCATTTCCATTCTATGGCAGTTACTCAAGAAATTGGATCAAATTGAGACTTTCAGAATAGTAGTAAACCTGTCCACAATTACCTTCAAACGGAATTAAGCATTATATGGAAATTGAAACCATATTTTCTTTTCAAGTTATTCTGATTAAAAATTTCTGTTATATTCTTGGACGCAGTACTTGTTAAATAGATTGTTTTAGTTCTCGTAAAATATGATATCAAAATAACGGATATTCTAATTCACCACACATCGATTCTGCAAGTCTTCATAATATTTAAAACATTATAAAAACAATTATAATATTATAATTATTTTAATATTAAAAAAATAATTCAAATATTTTGAAATATTTGGAAAATATTCGGTAGTTTTAATGTAGATTTTTCATGACAAAAATTTATAAATTTGTGGAAGTATTTTATTTAAAAAATAAAATAAAATAATTTTATTTTTTTTTATAAATTTGTAAAATTTATAAAAAATGATAAAAAAAATGTGCAACAACAATTACTCCGAGTCTAAGCCGTGCGGTATATTTTAGTTGTATTAGGTTACCATGAATTGTAAGTTGGGTACTATAGTCACTTACAAAACGACAGTGATTTAATCATTCTCAGTTCTTCTTAGGAAGCTACATTCCGTCATCAAAGACAGGTTTTACTAGCATTTCTTTTATCAACAGAGAAATGAGAATTGATATTATGAATTGGGCCCTTTCTTATATCAATATCTAATATCTCTCTCCAAGCTTTCGAAAGAGATGGGAAGGTTAACTAATATTAGAATAAACCAATTTAAACATTTTAAAAATTTTAAAAGCCTGATTAGGAATGTAAATTAAAGCGAAAAAATACTTTGACTCTCTAATTTGTTTTAGAGCGTAAAAACCTTTTCAAAAGGCTGAAAATCATATATTTATTTTAGTTTTTATTCTATTCCTCCTTTGTAATAAATAATTTTGTAATATTAAAAGATGCCGTATTTAAACCGTAATTATTATCATTTAATAGAAATGTTTCGTTTAAAAGCAAGCACTTATTCTTAAAAGAAGTTTAAAATGTTTTCCAATAAAATATATCAATTTATGTTGAATTAATTTCAAGGCACATTTTTTCAGGTAGTGTATAACGATACCATTTTTAAAGGTATTTTACGGGATTGATATTAAAATGTTCGAATATCGAAAATCGATAAAATTATAGTGCTTTTATCTTTCTTTGTTATTTTTAATTGTATTTCCCGATATTATAATTGATAGTTTTTCTGCCATTAAATTAGATAATTTTCCTTTTTTTATACAGGAGAAATACATCTCTTTGAAGGAATTTATTCGAAAACAAGATCATTTTCTTCCCGAAATTTGGATGATTAAAATTAAAAAAAAAATGTAGAAGGGTGAATTCTGGTGATGGATTTTTTTCGTATAGATTAAATTTATAGAAAATTTTATTAATAGATATATTAGATGAAAGATGGGTATAAGATTTTTTGATAATTTCGAAAATTCCTTTTCTTTTACATATACATACACAAAAAATAAAATTTATCCGTTTCTTTCATGAAATTTCCGTCTTCCGAATTTCATATAGAAGAGCATTATTCAAAATGAGAATAGCGAAAACGTATAGAATAATATATAACTGACAAATTGAAAATCCATATTTTGCAAAGATTACTATCGTTTTGAAATATATCGTATTCCAGCTTGCTATACAAAAATGAAGCAACTTTCTTTGTAATTTTCAGTCAGTATATAACATGAATATAGATATTTTATGGTAAATATATATTTAAAATTAGTCACCTTTGGCAACAATTTGTTTCGCCAAGAATATTAGTTATTACATGTAGTTTTAGTTATATCGTTTAGATATAATTTCATTTTTGCGATTTCTTTAAATTCTGAGATATTAAAGCAGTGTTATTTTAATTTCCTTTCATATATTCTGTTCATTTTGTATATAGATGTTTCCAGAGGAGACCCATGATATCATACTGCTATTACAAACATAAATCTACCGTTCTTCAGTTCAATAAATATATTTACAGTACAGTTACCATATCTTTTAAATTTTACATTATTGCAACTCTACTGTTTTATTTGTCCTGCAAACAATGCATATTAAAAGGATCATTCTTTAACTGCCAACATTGAAAGGAAATAAAGCAATTAAATATTTGATATAAATAATGAAAACGATTTCAATTTCAGGGCAAGAATGATGGAAAGCAAACAAAAAATTTATTTGATGTTTTCCAAAATTCAGGAAAAAATTCGGACTATTAAATCAGTATCATTGCAAGAACTATTTCTTTTCAAAAATTAAAAACGGCGTGAAATTCTTTTTTGTGCTATATCTGGAAACTATGGTCAAAATATAAAAAATAATGCCAAAATTTGTTTAATTTTATATTCAATAGCATTCTAATGAAGAATTTCAAAACAATCACTCTGAGGTACGCATTTCCACCCTTCAAAAAATATGCGTCAAATTCGATAACTGCATTTTAAACGGTCTGGCCAATAGAACGCTGATGCATTCATTGTTACCCACTCATGCTAAATACAATACTAAATACAAACATTATTATATGACACGATGTTTCATTTATTATGCAAAACATTATGTGACATTATTTTCTTGCATACAATAAGATGATACATGTAAACAAGGAATTCAGAGTAGGTGCACGAAGAGGTAGTTCGGAGTAGGTTAAGTTAGAGAATATTTAATAACACGAATAACAATAACACGAATCTAAATGTACTTCACAATTTGGTGCCTAAAAATTTCTTTGTTCAGGGAACCATGCTTATCAAGTTTCATTAGATTTAAAAGATTTCGTTGAAATTAAACGCAAACAATATTTTGATTAGCTAACTGCATATTAAATGTATTTTATCTTTTGAAATATATTCTTTAGTTTTCTTTTAACTGATTTTATATTAAATTTAAATTTACTTTATACAAAATGTTAGGGCACATAAAATAGCAATCTAAAGCCAATTTCCGATTCCTTCAGAACTTATTTAATGATAATAATAAAAATATATCAATAATAACAACAACATAAAATTCATTCTTTGTTCCTTCAACAAAGATTAATATTAATAACAAAAATCAAAAATAATGATGAGAAACTCAATTTTGTTTTTGAACTTCCTACTTAGTTTTATTCTTTTATTTATTTAATCGTAAATACGTATTAGAATAATGTTGTCATAATTAAATTTTATTTCAAGTAAATAAATTCTTTGCAATGAAATAATCGCTTTACATAAAGTAAATATAAAAATGGTGTATAAATTAATTAGGAACACAATATAAAATATGCAGTCGTTGACGGTTTAATACTTATATATTCGTTCCTTAACCAACTCATAAGAACAAAGTACTATTAAATTTTAACAGCAGGAAGTTTCTATATAAGAATTACTTTCAGTAACTGAAATTGAAATGTATTGTCTCCAGAGTTATACAGCTCAGTATTTCTGAAACTTTGTGTATGAGATTTCCTGGATAATATATGATTATTAAATAGCAGCTGCAATAGTTTTACAGAAGCCATACACTACTTTGACTCCTTGGAAGTTGAAGGGGTTGTATTCAATATGTTGCAAGATAACAAGCCATACAGTTCAATTATATTCCTGAAAGTAGTTTAGAGAACCAGCCTGAGTTTATGAATTTACTTATGAATTCGAAATACTTTCTACCTTTTACAATTTCTACCAAATTAATATCCTTGTGTACAAGGGCGAATTAAAGGAATTTCGATTACACATTTGATTTAAAGATTACTGTTTTAAATTAATGTTTGACGTGGTCACGTAATGTTTCTGCTGCTCCCAGTATCGTTTCACTTTAATTTCTCTAATCAAATTGTTTTGAACGATATCGGTAATTACACTGATATTATTATTAATAACAACAGATATTAGTAATAACTAGCCTAACAGAAAATATAACAAAGAAGCTTTTTATCATAAACTTAGTATGCCTCAGTACGGTTTATGAGATAATATCAATATATACTAATATGGATATAGCGTTCCATGCGCGCAAAAAGAGTGTTTATATAGATTCTCTCTTAATTTACTGAATATTTTCGCATAAAAAATTGACATTCCTCTGGGCATTTTTTATCGTGTTTTGCTGTTAAATTTATTGCTTAAAAGAACATTCTGCGGATATTCCTTTAAAAATTTGTTCAAATACATCTTATGATATTTTTATATTTGGAATTTTAGTTTGAACTTTTCTATACATGTTTAATTTTGTGAATTATAATTATAATAATTTCTCATCTTTAAAGTAGATTGTAAAAAGCAAGAACATAAATTAAAATTGAATAGTTTAATTAATACTTGGCATCCAAGTACGAAATATTTCAGTTGCTGTGCCCATTTTAATACTAGAAGAATTAGCCTATTAATATCAATGCTAGAAAATTTAGTATGTTAATTTTTTGCTTTTGTTATGCTGGCATATTATCTGCAAGTAAGGCGAATCTTTAATACTGGTATCAAACACACTTAAGTTAGGAACCAACTGTGATCTTCCCTGCATGAGGAAAAAAGTGTTAACAATATTCAACCAGGAGGACCATTAGAGCTACAGTAACCAAATTTGGCATAAAGTTGAAAAACAGGTGCTTACTAAGAAAGGACTTACCAGAATTTAAATCGATTCAAAATTTATATCCAATGAAGTAGTTTAATTGAAACTTTGGAGCAAATAATTTAATATTTTTTTTGTCGGAAAACCCTTTTCAGAGCCCTCTAAGATAGAAAAAAAGTACTTCAGTAGTACAATTTTATTTGCGCGAAAGTATTTAAGAAATTTAATAAATTAAGAAATACCTTTATGTGTATGTAACAAGAAAACTTTCTATTGTTTTTGCTATACTGTTAAAGCACAATTTTTTGTTTGATGATATTAAATACATTATTATTGTTTACATGATTAAGAGTAAATTTTTTGAATTAACGTAAAGCCGAAAGAAAAAAAATAGCTTGAAAATGACGTTAAAAAATTGTTTATCTAACATGTTAAGACTTCTTCTGAAAAGCATTTTTTCCATAAATTGTAGTGATGCAATAATTATTACTCAGTTATCAACGACTGATGCAAGGCAGATGAATCAAGTATAAAATATTATTTTTCTTCCAGTGTTCGAACTAGAAATTTTAAATTTATTTAAATCTCCTTCATGCGCTCTTCCTCATCGATTTCTTAAAAGTTTTCACTTACTATATGTGATAAAATAAGTGTAACGTTTTTTTCCAACTGTTTTCTTTTATTGAAGAATAAAAGTGCATCATTTGCTTGCCGCTTTTGGCAGTGAACTTTTTTTTGTCAGTAATATTAGTTTTTGATGTATCATTCGAATAAAATGATATTCAGACCCCTCACCAAAGTAGTTTTAAATTTCAAACTGTGATAGGTATTAAAATCAGGTTATTAATAAATTAAATAGCCGGCGTCCTGGCATAGGGGTAGGTTTCTTCCACGTGATCTGGGCGTCCTGGGTTCGAGTCCCGGTTTGGGCATGGTTGTTCTTCATCTGTGAGGTATGTGAATGTGCCCCACTGTAAAAAGGGGCTGTGCAAGTGAATGTGTGTGAGTTTCATCTTCATATGAGCTATAAGTCAGACTTCTGCCCATGGGTGGTCAGGGGTCTTTACCCTCAGAAGCAACTGCATCCCTTTTCCGTGGTAACGCGCACACGACGTCATCATCACCCTCAGGCAGAGATTGAAACAAGGGATTTTTAAGGCCGGCTTTCTGACATACGGGTAGTACATCTTCCCCGTGATCTCGGCGTCCCGGGTTCGAATTCCGGTTTGGGCATGGTTGTTCTTCATCTGTGTTCTATCTGTGAGGTGTCTGAATGTGCCCCCCCCCTATAAAAAGGAGCTGTGCAAGCGAATGTGTGAGTTTCATCTTCATATGAGCTAGAAGTCAGACTTCTGTCCTCGGGTGCTCAGGGGTCTATACTCTCAGAAGCTACTGCACCTCCTTTCCGTGGTAACGCGGACACGACATCATCATCAATAAATTAAATATTCAATCTTTTTTTAATGTTGTCTTTAAAGATGCTGTAACTTAACTTCCTTTTCAATTCCTACTATTAGCTCACACTCTCTCTATATATATCTTGTTCAAATTTTCAATCGTTAATAAAATACTTTTTATTCATCCACTCAAGTTCAAATACATTTTTTTAAAATTTGTAGTGGATGACACTTGATGTTAATAGAGTTTTTTCAAATATAATTAATTAATTAAAACTGTCCAGTAATTTTTATTTGGTCGCCAAATGGTCTCCAAGTTTGTCGCCATTTTTGTAATTATTTAATAAAAAGTAATTAAAAAAATTTGTTGACCTAAGTAGAAATATAAATGACTTATAAAAATTTGGCTTTATAAATTACTTGTTCTCATGTAAATAATGATGAATAGAATATTTTTCTCAGTTTTTATTAATGGAAGAAATTCTCAGACAAAATATTTTAAGAAACGATGGAAATGGCAAGAGTTTCATTGCATCGATGAATTGTGCTATTGAATATTATTCTAAAAATATGTTTTTAAAAAAATTATTGCATATTTTTTAAAATTATCGTATTTTTTTAACTATGCAATAAAAAATTATTATTATTATTTAGTACGTGACAATGTGGAATTGAGAAATTTTCTATCCAAGACAATGCACATTATGAGGCACCTCTTTTAAAAGATGGTCCATATACTTTCACTTTCTACGCATTTTTAACTTATCATCATATCATCATTTTTATTTCAGTAACTTTGTGACACTGGATATGTTTTTATTCACCTGTTATAATTTATTACTGAACGGCATTAACGTTTCTACACGATATTATTAAAAAAGACTCTTGCCTATTATAAATACTGCGAGAAGTAAATGAAAGTAATGAAGCAAATAGAAACCTGACCAATTAAAAATGATTAATATTTCTCTAATATATTATAAATCGTAGGATTTATATTTTTCACAAACTGATTTATTTGATTATTAAGCTAACAGCAGTTTTTTAATCGAGATGTTTCTAGCTCTTCTTAACCCAACGATGCTTAGAAATCTGTTGTCTGCATACAATATCATTATCGAGATGCAAAATAAAAGCGTCTCAAAATTAATTTTTGCTTTGTTTTTTTTTTCATGTAAAGAGTGTTTTAAAACAATTTCTTTGGCATTCGTCAAATCACAGGAAGGGCAATGTTGTTACTACTAGCACTGAATATTTATACTAGAGACCCTTGCTTTTTCCTATTTTATACCCCTTGGTCGTGCATCTGTTCGTTAGGGAATAACTTCCCAGAATCCTTTTCGAGAAAACATGTTTTCTAGTTTTTATTCCTTCCCATTTTTTATAACTTGACTCAACTGCCTACCTTAGCTTCTGGCCGTATCAAATACAATCAAATCAGGGGAAAAAAAAAGATGAAAAATGTGCCACCTCTGCTGGGAGATGATTTCGATTCCACGGGCGTGTGAAATTCGACAATAGAAAATCTGAATATGTAAATAAGAGTCGTGCTGTTTGTTACCAGAAAAGAAATTCATTTTTATTCTCTTAAACATTGGCCTCAGAGTAACCTTCTTCGTGACAAAAATATAACCTTTGTGCTTTGGAATTTTACTCAATTTTATGCATATCTAGTTAGAAAATTGTCTATTGAAAGAAAACGTATGTAATTTAAAATATGAAAAAGATGCGAAAATAAAATCTGTTGCGTCGCAGGATGTTTTATGTGTAAGTTTGGGAATGCAAATAGTATGCTCTTTTCCAAAATAAACCCAAAGAAATCCATTTTTTCAAAACAAAATAGTTTAAGAATAAACTTTGTCAGTTACTTTAGCATTTTCTAATTTTATTTCGTTATTTATAATTCATTATTACGAGTATTAGGGAATTTTGAAATAATTTTTTTAAGAATTCATTAGGAAATATCAACATGTGTAAGAAATGAAAATTTAACGGCCCCATTAGATAATAAACTTTGTAGACATTAAAATAGTGTATTGACACTGAGAACATATAAATGGCAAAAGTTTCAAATGAAAGCATATCATTAATTCAGAGGAAATTCAGTTACAAAATTCCAACTTTGTAAGCATGAAGCAAGCCAAGTTAAATTAAATTCTTTTAGAAACAAAATTTACTGAACTCATTATTGCATGTTTATTATGATAGTATTAATTTTTTTACCAGTATCTAGATATCTAATGCTGAAGTATAATATTGTTATGAATTTGTAATATTGCTTGCCTATGTTACCTGTGCAGTTATTTGGTTTCATGGCAAGTAGAAAAGTTTCGCAGATAACTTTAACGGGTTCAGAGAGGCCACCAGGTTAATGATAACCTCGGTCTTAGCGATAAACCTGGGATCATTTGGTAATGATCTTTAGAAGTCGTCAATAAATCTAATGCAATTTTATTGAATCAAAATTTTACAACTTCAAGTCAAATAACTTACAGTTACTTTCTACAATTTAGGCAGCGATTTTCTCTCTCGCACACACACGCACGCACGAATCTATTCTACCTAGTAGAGTATGACTAAAGACTCACTATTAAAAAGTGTATAATAATATTTTTGTTGTCAGTCTCGCCATTTTGGACGCTTATTTATGGGGGATTGTATGCAAATTTTCAGTTTACGTGAAAGACTGGGGATAATTCCCTAGACAATATTCAATACGATTTTTTTTATCCTTCTGAGTCATGCAAATTTATCAAACATTGATAAATTCGGACTGTTATACCAGGATCCAATTTCTGAAAACTCGCAAGAACTATTTTGTTGCATATCTTGTAATTTATAACTGTGGTCAGATAACGAAAACAGTTTCTGCTTTCAGATCACAATGGAAAATGGAGGTATATATTAAGTGTACTCTAATCCGATATAACGCAATGTAACGTGATTGAATCAGACCTTATACTTATGAGTCTACATTTTTCACAGCCGAGTGTCTACTATTAAGCCTTCCTTTATGGAAATCATGATAAAATGGACGACTTATAGAAGCACAATCAATATATTCTGTAAAAAAATTCTGATTTCGTTTCAAAACATTGCTGGAAACAAAAGAAATTTGTGACTGCCAACGATAGTCTATGTAACTGTATAGTGTTTTTATTAGGTTTTTAAAAATTTGTAAAATTGTAGCTTTTTTTTGTGTCATAACAAATTTGTTAAGATAAAATCCATACATTAGGGATTAAAATCAATTAAAAGATATAAATGTACTCGTGCATTATTATACTTCCAACTCTTCATAGGAAACTATGTGTTATGTACATATCACAGTTAAAAAACATTTTTCAAATAAGCAGTTACCTATGATAATATTTACTATGATTATACCGGTCTGAAATTATTGCACTAAAAATTCTGGAGAAAAATATAAGATTTATTTCAATCTTTATCCAAAAATGGCAGAACAATTTCCTGTTAGATACAGTGATTTGTTTGGATTCCGTAGCTGTCTCTTCCATATTGCAGATAGCAGAACTCGCGAATGATTCTGGAACGTCCCAGTCATTTTACTCTGTCGGGATCCGAGTTGACACTTGATGAAAAAAACAAGAATTTTCTTTCTTTTCACCGATGGAGTTTGAAGTATCTCGAATATCTTTCATTGAATTTATTTGAAATTTGGCATTTCTTTCTCCCATTTTCAAGCGAATATGCTTTGAAATGGGCGGACAGGAAATTTTCATACGAACAAATCATCCTGTTTAAACAATCAGAAGTGCTTTCAGTTTTGAAGTATTGAGAAATTCCTCACGTTTTTGTTGGATTTTTTAAAAATCTTTTATGGTTTTCTTTGCAAATATAAATACTTAGATTTTTGAGATTTGAATTCCTATAGTTTGATTTCGTCTAAAAAATATGTTTGGTATACCTTCAGAGAAGATAATCTGCATATCGTCAAGCTGGTTTCGAAATTTCGCAACCTGAAATTTTTTTGAAAATGTAATTTATTATGATTCTAATAGAAAAAAAAAATCGAGAAATATTGTTTTAAAATACTTGTAATTGAATTGGTGTTCCTAATAGAAATTTAAAACAGCTGTTAGTGTTTCTTGAAAACATTTCCATTTCACAAAACCAAGCTGATGATATTATAGATAAAAATATAAGAAGGTCTTATTATATTCAGTTTGTAATTTTATTTAAACAATTAATTTGTAGTTTTTGTTAAAAAACTGTTTAGTAACAATATGATAACGTTCTTTATTTTCATTGAATTCATTCTCAAGACAGGAAAAGAAACGTGCGTGAGAAAAGTGAATACTTATTTTGTTTCTTGAAGCCTTTCTATACAAAATTTTGAAAATCACTAAGTATAATACATATATAAATATTTCATAAGAAGAAAATAATCTTTTTCTTGATTATCATTTAAGATATGTGACGTTCAAGGTGAATTTTATGAAAAACGTTCGAAAAAAATTATATTTTGCATCTTTGCATAAATATTTGCATAAAAGCGATTGAAATGCCATCTATGAAATAATTATATACCAGTTACGTGTTAAACGTTTTTTAAAAATAGGAAAAATAGAACTTTTTATTCGCCAAAAAGAGGTATAACATAAAAATCTTCTAGTTCAAAGGTTTATCAAATGATTTGCTTCAAATTTTGCAGATAGCTTAAGAAATATATTATCTAGTATCTAAACTAAAAAAATAAGATGTATTTCCATACTTTCTTTAAATATTGGGGTTTGTCTAATAAATATGAAATTTTCTATTTTCTTCACATTGTAAAGCACTAAAACAACAATAAAATATTTCCAAGTAAATAGATTACTTATTCCCTAGTTTAGGAATTGCAAAATACAAATGCAAATAATATGCATTAGAATTTCATTAATGAGCTTTTTCGTAAGAAAATTCTATCAAAGATTAAAATTTGGGAAAGTGGCATCTAAAGATATAAAATACCACTAAAACGTACGTAAATGCAAATACAAAAATCAACTTCCCAAAAAATAGTCTTAGAACAAAATTCTAACAGTTTTATATAAAAAAATCCTGTTCAAACATTAAGAACATTAAATAAAAAAAATTCCATAATCTCGCAAAATTCAACTTTTTAACTTAATACCTTAAAAAATTAAAATGGAATTGAAGCAGCAACAAACTAATCAAATAGTATATAGATAATTCACGCGAATAAATTTGTGTGAAAATTTTACACATTCAACATTTTCCTGCACTACCCTTCCACAGATAATCTGTTTTAACATAAATTGACTATGCTATGTCAATAAGTACGTATAAAATTTTATCTATTGCTGCATTATTAACTGTTGTAGGTTTTATAATTAATTGAAAAAAAGAGAGAAGTTAACAAGAGAATTAAAATACAAGATATTCAAACTACAAAAAAATTGACAATAAATTTAAATAAATAATCAAAGGTAAATATAATTTTTAATTTCTTATAAAAGTGACAGCACTGTATTAATATTTGTAAAATTTTGAACATTGTTTTTCCAGTCATAGTATGAATCCTACCTTAATGTATCAGAAAAAGCGGACATCTCCGCTTCAGGAATAAAATATTTTCTCAAAAAATATGCTTTAATATTTATATAAATATGAACTAACCTTTCCCTCGACTGTCGACTTAAATCCAAAGTGGATACACAGAATATTTCAAGCTCCGGATTCTTTTCTAACTGAGAATAAATAACCTTTTCTGACTTTTGTTTGCTTACACATACCTCGAATTCCTTTGTCGGAATTAGATTAATATAAAATAAGATTCTCAAAATCTGAAACTTCTCACTTGTGTGAGATTTATGAATGGCAGCTCACTTGCTTTTGTGTTATTTTCTCTCACAATTTTTATTACTTCAGAAACTTTTTTTATCTTATAAAAGGAAAAGAAGAACAATCTAGATTCGAGTTTGAGTACTTGACATCTTGCATTTTCAGATAAGTAATAATACTATATACGTGGTTTAGTTTAGTTTAGTTATATTTACGTCCAGTTTAAAGCACCACTAGGGCTATTTTGGGACGAATCTCGTAATTTTGAACCCAGGACGACACCTGAGCTGGCACTCCCCTCTCCATACCAACGAGAGGACATTTGGCCCTGATGGATTTAATGTGCAACAGACCCTCTTACACGACGGTCTTCGGAGAAATGGAGTCACGAACCAGAAACCCTACGGCTCACAAGCCGAGACCTAACCATCAGGCCACCACGGCCCTCGCTATATGTGTGGTACTTCAAACAAATAAAATGCATGGATACTTTCGGATTTGCAAAGTTCTTCGGATTTTTCCAGGTTATTGGCGAAATGATCTTGACAATTCACCTTTAATAATTTAATTAAATGTAGTAATTTTTTGTAGTGAAGAATAGACCAAGGGGACATTGATCAGAGTGAAGAGAAATTAATGAATAAAACGTGTTTGTGACTTTCATCAATGTTATTGCTTGCTATACAAATTATCTACATATTTCTGAAAAATGCAATGTGTATACGAGTAAATATCAAGTTTTTTTTTGAAAAAATCCCCAAGGTTTTGCATGTTTTTTCTGTTATTAAACACATAATTTATAAACAAATTATACGCATAAATAGAAATATTAAATAGAGAAGAGGCAATATACCAGCGATGAATTATACAAAAATTTAAAGTAACCATTTTGAATATTTGGGAGAACATGACAATTTATGCCAAACTATTTTTAATTTTATATGCTCGAAAATATAGAATATTATATGAAGCAGTTTACATAAATATTCAAGTTGAATACGCTTAAGATTCAGAAATATATCGGCATTGCTGAAAGCTTAATTCCCCTTGCTTTTTAAGTGACCTAAACGATGAACATTTAATATCAAAAAGAGTTTTTGAAAGCAATTAAATACAATAGATTACGTCGAATTGTATAATGGTTAAAAATACGATAAATACCTTTAAATATTTATGAATTATACATATTATTTAAATTATAAGAAACTAGGCACTAAAAAAATAAATATTACTGCATTCATTAATCACACTAACATAAGAAGCAATAGAATTGTATTAATATACGACCTGCTGCATATTATGTAATTAAAAGCATCAGGACATTTTTATGCATTGCTTATTTTGTAAATGTATAAATTGTTAATAAGAAATGAAGCCACCGTTTGCTGCATTGGTGGCTTCCATATGACGAGGAATATTTTTCACTAGCTTTTGGAGTTTTTTGCTGGAATTATATGCCATAATTAAAAAACAAAATTTAAATCTTCTGTCACTGACGTGGAGTGTCAGTGACAGAGTCCCATTCGAACTTTCAATTCCTATCCCAAATGATGTCTAGAATTGAGATTCGATTTTTTTTATTTATAATTATTAATTTGTATGTAGTGTTTAGTTTAACAGATATGTAGGTTTAGTTGTAAATTTTCTTCTTCATGAAACAAATTTATTTAAACAAAATGACGTATAATATTAATTGTGTTTCTAAGGAATTAAAAAAATTTTCTTTAGAAATTTCAAAACGCTTTTAAATTTCGCGGAAATTTGTAAATAAACGTTTGTTTACACTTTTATTTTAATTCACAGTATTTCTGAATGCAATTTAAAACGTTCTCTTAAAGCCAAAATAGCCTGACGAAATTAAATATACAAATAATACAAAACCGTTACATTCTTAGACTGTGATTGATGTAGTATCAAATAAAGATGACATCCATATTTCAAAATTAGATTGAAGCGATGCATTGATGTCTCTCATGTGTGCATGAATTGACTTCACTGGACAGTTTAAAGTCGTTGGACGAAGTTTAGTGATTATATAATGCACGAATATAGCTAATTAACACAAAGGGCAGATTAGAGGATAATAAATCACCCCCAATATTTATTACCCTAAATGTTACGGATGATTTAATGTGCTTCAAATTTCAAGAGGCAATTTTGGGTGTTTAGTAGCTCTAGAGGGGAAATTTGGCGCCAAACTAATTAATATACATTGCGGTCATATAGTTTTTCTCTCACTGCAAAGCATATTACGAAGAAAATATTGGATACAATATTGTAAAATTCTTAATATGGAATAGCTGTGTCCTTAAATTCTTTCTTAGTTCAACAGCTTTTCTTAAAGTTTTTAAAAGTCTTTTTATCTTTCTGAAATTGAAGCAAAAATATTGATTTTACATTCGATTATTATAAAATTGGCGTCAAAGAAGTAAAACTTTTAATGCCTTCTTTGCTTCGAAGAATTCAAACTTCCTTTACGGTTTAATGTCAATTTTGGTGCTACATAAAAAACAGAGAGTTTGCAACGCCAGTTAAAGATATTCATGCACTCTAAGCTAAAGCCAAGGATTTTTATGTTTAGCAAAACAGCTAAAAGGTTTAACAGCACTTGGTGATAGTTGTAATACCGCCTTAACAGTCCTCCGGCTACCAAGGATGCTCACATCGACATTTGTTAACGTGAGTGGTTTTATTAAAAACTTTATAAACGTTTTTACAATATTTTGTAACAACCACATCCTAAATTATAATAGTTTTCTTTTACTAACAGTTTTTCTAATCAGAGAAATACTTTGCCATCACATTGTATATTGTAATGTGTTGAGAAATTTCATATCAAAAGGATAAAGTATTTTTTAAATAACTGTTTATTTTGGATTCTTACAAAACACGGACACCTTTTTCTATTCATTCCTTTTTCTATTTTTTCCATTCATTTCTTTAATCACCACTTGACAAGTGGGTTTAAAAAAAATTTTTTTGAGGTGGATGATATTTTTATACCAACATGCTATTTATTATACCTTGATGTAAGTTAAATTTTTTAGAATTTTTATTAATTTAATGAAAGATTTTTGTTAAATTATTTTCGGATACTACAATCATTCTCTCTCTCTTTCTTTCTCTCTCTCTCTATATATATATGCTAATTTAATACTTTTTATGCTTTTCTTTCGCTACAAAATTACTTCCCCTTGAAAAGGAATAAATAATTCAACGAAAAGAACAAAAACATTGACTAGTTTTTAATACCTATTGAAAGCTTACGATTTTCCTAAGAATAATTGACTATTAACTTAAAAAATAAACAATACAAATCTTTTCTGAATATACGATAGGCAAAAGTAAAAAAAAAAAAAAAAATATTCCGTGAATAAATAAACTGAGTTACAGTATTTCATTTCTTGATCTATACATTTGTCGTAGAATATTTCCCCCCTAAAGCATTATTCAAGTAACGGAGAAATAGATGCCTAGGAATGTACAGTCGCATATACGTAAATTACCTGACAAAACTAATCCGAATTTTTCCAGCGTTGTTCTCAAATATCGAGAAGCTTTCTGTATTGTAGGATGACTTTTGACAATGATATTCTTCAGGATTCTACCGTATTAGCATGTTCTAATTCGTTGGAATTTCGAAGGAAAATTCCGAGAAGATTTGTTTTCTGCGTGAACATTTGATCAAAAAGGATTAGTACAAGATTACTATGAAGTTTTGAAAAAATGTTGCTTTCTGTAAGAATACTCAAGATTTTGATAACTAATACTCTAGAATAACTATAATTCTGATTATTGTTTGGTTCTACAATAGTATCAAAGATTTCAGAGTTTGTAAATATAGAATGCTTATATATTTTACTTCGGTGAATTTTTAAACTTTTATTTATTTTCTAAATGACTTTTATAATGATGAGCAATGCAGTAATATTTTTGATCTTGTATAAATATAAAATGTTTATGATTAATGTCTTGATTTTAAAACATTGTAAATTAAGAAGCACTCGTTGGAATGAGCTAATATTTACTTGGATAGATTTTGTTTGATTTAGGAAGAGGATACCTTAAAAAATATACACGTTGTTATTGATAGGAGAGATATTATAAAGAATGCTCAGAATAGAAAATCCTTTTCAAAATAATGTTTAATACTTGATTGGCAAATACGGAAATGTTGCCATCTGAAGGCAATTTTCATCTAGTTTGCTGTGTGAAAATATGCAATTTTAAGTACTTGTTTACTTTTATGCCACCATCTTGGCATCTAATGTATAACAGAGCTTGGTGATCTTGGCGTAATTTGAAATTGTCAAGTAAACCCGTGAATTATAAAAATGAACAAGTATCCAAATTTATTATCAGAAGTAGCAATAAGATTAAACAGCAACATTCTTGGTGGTATCATGAAAAGAATGCAATCAAAGAAATATTTACGATTTCTTAAAAAAATATTTAAAATGATATCTACTGGTTTTCAGAAATCTTTTTTTCTTCACTAAACGAAATTACAGCTTCTTGTGAATTAGGATCAAATTCCAGGCTATTCCAATGAATGACTTATAATAAGAACTGTTTTAAAATTAAGCAATAATTACGGCATGCCATAAAATATGATACAATGTTAAACAGAATGTTTCTAAAATTACAGGAAAAAATTAAGTGTAGGTCAAATATGCAGAAACAAATAATTTTTCACAGGGTCGCAAACGCAAAGGACGATCGTTTAAGAGATTCATTTTCAGGGTAAATATATATAAAAAATTGACGTGATTTGAGTTTTTAACGATCATACCATTTAAGATAATAGATTGAAATTTTGCAATTATATTCATAAGGATATATGCTCAAGAATATTATAAAGAATGCCAGGAAGTAATAGTTGCCAGAAAGATGTCAGAAAATAACAGTTCATCTCTCTCTATCTATAGTAGTTCATCTATAGAAATAAAATTTCGAAAACTTCAATTGCAACATCTTTATTTTATTGGAATGTAATACTTAATGTCGGTTTACACTGGACCATTTATAAGACGGCCAGTAAGCAGCGTATGTGTAGAAAGGATGGAAAAGGCTGTTCGGTCCTTGGTAAGTACTTGTCCATACGGGGCACAGCAGCATGCCGATGTATTGTATTTTTTCTTACTGCAGAACTTGGCGGTTTTTTTTTGTTTTTAGCGTGAAAAAAAAATTGATCACTAATCATAGATGAATTCCGACAGTTTTTGCTCTTTTTTCTTTTTGTTTCGAGGTTGTGTTTTTTTATTTTATTTGTCATTTTTTTTCTATAGTTCTCCAAATTTAGATACTTTGGTCTTTTTTTATTTTATCATATTTCTTTGTGTAAATATCTATCATTTTAATACGATACGCGGTGAAAAAGAAACATTCAGGGACGCCAAAACGGCAGTTTATAGCCAAGCATGGAATGCTTGAATCTAACTTATCAAGTTGTGGCAAACATAAATAAGTCCCTTTCTGCACATAGGCTGCCAACTGGTCATGTTATAACTGATCAAGAAACTTCTGTAGTGAAGATGTGGACATTCTATATGATAAGCTTTGCACATTTCTATATGATAAGCTTTGTTTCAATTCATTAGTAAAGTTGATGCCAAAAAGAAATTGATAAATAAAGGATAGTAGCTAATAAAGCAGAAAATGGAGCAGAAAAGCAAAGCTTTCTATAATATTTAATAAATTTTAAAATCTTTTCAACATGACTCAACACATTGTTCCATCATGAATGTTTAATAATCACATTGTAATTCTTAAAGACTTATAGATAAATCAAAAATGGTCGTCTCTTGTCATCCATCAATGTCAATTTTTGTGAGAAATCTTAGACTTCATTGGACATTTCTTACGAGGAAAAACTTTAACAGAATATCCTAGTCATAATCACTGCACGATTTCTTCCAGACTGAACTGAAAATTTCTTCCATTATGTAAAATTACAAATATTTTAATTAGTCATTAAAATATTCAAAATATAAAACCCCTCTTTATAAAACGACGAATTTTTTATTATGAAGAATAATTTCTACACATTTCTATATAATAGGCTTTGTTTCAATTCATTTTAGAAAAATATGAAATGTTATCTTTTTCTTCAAATTTGCGAAAGAATGACTTTAGTTATAACAAAAGAAAACAGATTTTGAAAATAACTGCATCCAGTTTCTTCATTATGTAGAGACACTTAGAGGTTTTTATAATCAGACTTGGTTCCATTTTTTTTATATTTACTTACAGAAAGAAATTATTTCACTTATGAAATGCAAATTCAGTTTTCTCTAGAAACGTGTATGGCTTAAGAAATTCTTGTTTAAAAAAGGTGTCCTCTTTCTGCGGTTTATACAAATCCATTCGAAATATATCTGAGAGTCTTATAGTTTTTGTCATCTTTCTTTATATATGTATAAAAAAACTTTAAATTACACTTGTACAGATGAAATTAGAGTTTTTCACTTTAGGATTGTGGAGACTAAGTCTTTAAATAACCGAAAGGAAATAGAGGAATAAATAAAAATCAATGTCACGTTATCTAGGATAGTTCTGTGAATTCATTTATTTCTGTACCAGGAAGAGTGAATATTACTTATATATTTTTTATTGTTTCCACGGTAAAAGATATCACAGGAATAAACATAATTTTTATGGCAACACAGTTCTGGTATTTAAAAATATAAGAACTTTTTAGAAGTTTATGTGATGTGATGAATCGAAATTTGTTCTGTTTGGTCAAGGCCGTCTCCAGAATATTCCGCGCCTTGTTGGAAATTAATGTGGCTTCTCTTTCATAAAGTATGTTGATAAATAGGCTGTTTAACCCTCAATAAGATGAAAGCATAGAAATATTTCTATTGATGCAATGCATATTTAAAATGTGGTAAAAGATGCAAAATCGTCTGGGTTTACGGTTGGTTTGTACTAATTTTGGGGAGACGATTTCTGCTGGTAACTCGTGACTTGTGTTGTTCTTTCTCATCATTAAATTTTGTGATTTCAATATTTTTACTTAAACACTTCAGAACTTATTATCTAAAACAACCATTCTTTCGAAATTCATAAACTCACAGAATTTACTTCCAAATTAAACTATCCGGTTGCAAAGCTATTATTTTTTGTATTCGTAATTGCTTGAAAATTTCAAGTATTTGCGATTGAGGGATCTCATGAAAATTGAAATTGGAAGAGGATCTCAATTAAAATCAAGCTGGATGCGAAAGTATCTATAAAAATTAGCTATGACAAATC
This sequence comes from Argiope aurantia, assembly GCA_026543865.1. NCBI lineage: Eukaryota > Metazoa > Arthropoda > Arachnida > Araneae > Araneidae > Argiope > Argiope aurantia. Next base: position 37,659 of record JAPMOR010013173.1, read on the forward strand.
ATTAGATAGACTAGGGTCTATTCTGAATACCACATGATTAATTAGGGGCCCAGTATTAATAATACTTCATTTAAGCAAAATATCCGAATTCTAGAATAAAAATAAATGTTATTTCAAACAGAATAATGATGTTATAAGCGAAGAGGGAGACAAAATACACTACTTAAAAAGAATTATCGTTTATTTTATAGAAGAACTAATATTATCCCAATAATGTTTTTGAAAAAAAATTCGAATGGACGTTTCTGAATAATTTTATAATCCCTAAGCATTTGATAATTTAACTGAAAAATGTTTTATTCATTTAATCGAATTAAAGGTCGACTCAAGCAATCGTGGAATTTTAACCGTTTCAATACTTAGAAAAAAAATTGAATGAAAATTAGAATAGCATGCTATAACAATAGAGCCTGCGATCTCTTTAAATAGCTAAAGTGGCTGAACATAGGCTTAGCTTGGAAGTCTTATAAATTTATTTTGTATGTTCTGAAGCATTAGCCCTCCCCCTTTCTCCAAAGAAACTATTTTTTGCTGTTGTATAGTCAGCAAAAGATAGTCAGAAAAGGTAATGGCTGAACAGAAAAACGCTTTTATGAAGTTCATACAGGTTCATTTTAGATTCGTTTAGAATGAGCATGCATATTTTTCTGTAAGCAGAGTGTCTTATTTCAGATGACAGTCTTCAACAAGAGAAATCCATGAGATGAAAACGTTGTCTTTCAATAAAATGAAAATATCTTTTATGATCATTTTAAGCATTCATTGAATCTCTGTGAAAATTGAATCATAACATTGAACTTTCATTCAAATGTTCATTGGAACAAAAGTTTAAGAATCTCTTTTCTAAACTTCCACACATCTAACTGTTATTCTAAGAAGGTGGAAGTACACGCGTGTGTACTTCCACCCATATTAATTCTTTTTCAAATTATAAGTCTACAGCCAAACTTCATGTGATCTTCATGACAAAGAAGCACTCTTATTTCTTAAAAAACCTTACATTAGAAAATATGATGATTACAAGCAATAGGTCACTTCCGAACAAAATAGTTTTGTTTCGTAGCTCAAGGAAGTTAGCGCATCTTTTTGGTATACCGACTGCGATGGTTATCCATCAAATGCATTACGATGAAGCGATGAGAAACCAAAGATATACGTATATATAAGCCGTGTTAATGTAGGCGCTTTTATATAATTATTAATGGTACGTCTTGTTCTACACCTTGAGAAGATACCTTTCGGATAAGTGGCTTTCCTTGCTTCGTTTCGACCGGCTGTTATGGGCAGATAATGATTTCTGGCTTTCGTAGCTGCTATGCATAACCATGAAAGGATTTTCTATGAATATATTCAGGGTTGGAATCCGAAGTCAGCAAATTTACATTTTAATTTTTTTTTATTCGTCCTGAAACAATTACATCTTGCGATTACGTACAGCGAAAATGGTTTAAATTTCATTGTAAGAATGAAAATTCCGAAAATGATTATTTTAAAGAATTGATAAAATATAGGAAAAATTTGCACAATGATTGAATTGGTATCAATAATAAGAAAAAAAAATTTGAATTTCCGAACGGCATCAAAGTCAGTTTTGTGAAATACTATTTTTGGGAGTTATAGCTGGTAACGCTAGATTATTGCCTAATTTTTAATTAATTAAATATTATAATTAAAATTTAAAAAAAGTTATCCGAGGTGCTTATTCTATTCATACAAATAACATTTCAATCAAATTTTAGTAATTCTAGGCCAAATAATTGTAGAATTAGTCCTATTGTAGAATTTCATCATGGTCACATATTCCTTTTTATTATTAGTTGAGATTTTTAGTATTTTTTTGTGTCATTTAAAAATTATCTAAAGAATTCTGCTGCATAAGCAGAAACCCAGACATGACAAAAATTCTTTGTTTATAACAATGCTGAGAAATTTGTTTCGCATGAAACTTACTCTGAAATTGAATCAATCGAACAAAAGCATTTTTATGTCCCAGTGCTTTAATTTAGAGGAACGAATCTTTTTATTTTAAATGTGAAATTGCATTCTTCTTTTAATGAATGCAAAACAACAATAGAATTTGGATGTAAGAACAAATCTTTGCTTATTAAGATAGGAAACTTAACAATCATCGCTATTTTTTTCAATATCTCTAAAAAAAATTATTTCGATGAAAGAGAATGTATCATATTTCCGAAAAGAACGCTAGTTTCTTCAAGGAAACGTAATTAATCTTCCTATTATTATATGAAACAAAATCTTACAGATTTGAATAATCCGACTCCTACACATTTCAATACAAATTTTAAAAAAGCTTATTCGAATGCAAAATAAAACATTTTTAAAAATTCTGTTTTCATTTTTTTCTGATTAAAATTTGAAAGAAGTGATCTAATATATATTCATATAATATTACATGTTAAAATAATATGCTATTACAGGATGTATTTAAATATATATATATTAAAATAAGTTGAAAATGAATAATAAATAATAAATGAATAATAAAGGAAACAATAAATAATAAATGAAACAATAAGTAATAAATGAATAATAAACGTCACTAAATATATAATGTCATTAATTAATGGGAATTATATTCTTTATTTTAAGCGATAATAAGATGGTCAGTGTTAAACTTGTATTGAAAGCCTAAAATCTGAATTTCCATCCGAACTAAAGTTGCCTAGTAATATTGATAGTAAAGAGTAATGAATATTACGACAATCAAGCATAATTTTATTAAATAAAACAGTATTTTTAGTTTTTAAAAATAACAGAATCAAATTTTTTATTTTTTCTTCAGTTTTCAGCATGAACCATCATTTACACAACTTTTGTCGAGCTGATTTTAAATCGTAAATTTCAAGAAAACTGTGTATAAAAGCAGGAGTGAATAGAAAATACATTCAGCTTGTTGAACCTTGATATAAATGAAAAGACTAGATGTAGATATTTTCGCCATCTGTAATTAAAAAGATCATTAGCTGGATTAAAGAATTAAAAAAATTCTGTTATAAATAAGAGGTAAGATACAGTAGTTCCTCAGTAAACGGCAGACATCAGATTAAAAGATAGCCGGATTAATGGGAGTTCATTCAGAAAACGTATTTTAATGGCAAATTCTGAGCGTATTGCAGAAAATTGGCAAAATTAATCATATAATTATACCATATATAATAAATATTACAAACTCTGGGAAGTTCCTCGGTGTTTAAGTTATGCCAAGGTCACTGACATTGATATATTTTTTTCTATTCCTACTCACTCATTTGAAAATGATGATGAGTCATTGTCATTGAGTTTAACCTAGTATTCACCAATTGTTTTCAAATCGAGTTGTGGGACAAGTGGATTAGCATATTTCTCATAACTTATTAACACAATGAAGGCAATATAAAATTCTATGTTTTTACTTTCTCATATACAACTTACACAAAAAGATTGTAATCTAAACTTCTGACTGTAGAATTTTGATAACTCTCTGCGTTCTATACCGTCTTGCATGCAGTTTTGGCCCGAAAAATGTATTTTTGGAATTATATTTCTCTGTGAACACAACTGAAAAACGCAATCAGACAGATGGTAATAAATTTCTAGATTTCTCTTAAAAATCGAATGAAATTTATCGAAGAGAACTTTTTTGACTCATATGCATATGAGCATCAAAACTGAGAAATACAAAAGAGCCATTATTTTGTATTAATGCATTTTTTCCGTATAATGTATGAAAACAATTGCAACTATTTTTTTAAAAACATTATTCCCTTTAAAAAATAATACGCTTTGAAAGAAATTTAATATCAGGGATATAGTGATATAGATAGCAAATTATTCAAATTAATTAGAAAAATCTAATTATTGCTCTATTCTTATTTTTACAATTTATTGTTATTGTATTAAAAAATCTAAATCTAATATGTAATAAATATGACGACGGATGACCAGCAGAAACTTGGAATCAGGATTTTAATTTAATGTAGGAGAAATTTAATTCCATTTGCAAAATGTTTTATAGTTCCATATTGAAAACCGCATTGATCGTTCTAGTGGAGATATTTCTAGACAACCAGTCCAGAGCTAAATTCTCTGAGAAAATATTCAAAAAATACGGTGACGATAAAAAAAAATAACATACCAGATAAGACATATGAAAGAAACTTTTAAGAAAACGAAAGATGACATTCGAAAAATCTTGAAGCCATATCGTAAAAAGTAAAAAAATAATTTTTTCTTCAAGTGCCATTTCGATGAATGATTCAGTCATTCGAGGATCCTCCAAAAACTCAGAGGCAACGGTTTTGTCGATTGTAAATGGTAGCAAAAAAGTTGAAACAGTGTCTAAAAGACAAGACATTTTTTTTATATAAAAATAATCTACAGTAAATCTCGCATTCGGTTCTTTTTTTTTATGAACATATACCAATAATAATGTTTTTGTGAGCATATACCAGTCTCTGCTAATAATATGAGCGAATGTGTGTGCGTCTATATGTGTTTCTATTGGCACTCTACAAGACAGACCTATTGAAATAGAATTGTTAAAAATGACTCAGATAAACTTAGGAGTGTAGGAATGATCCACTTACAGCAATTGCTTGGAAACTTTAATTAAAAAGCAAGAAAAATGCTGACATTTATTGTCTTTAATATTGTTACACAAAGCAATATCTTAATATCCAAAAAAATTATGTTTTAAATGATACCAATACCGATTTATTACTAAATGATAAAAATTTTTTTTAATTTGTTAAATTTTTTTCATTATGCATTTTGCATAATTTCAAATAGTATTTTCCATTGATATGATGGAAACCGCTTTCATTACTTTTACAAATACTCATTCGCAAGAATTTCTCACATTATTAAAAGCTAAAGAAGGAAGATTTTTCTCCTTATTTGCGCAAATGAAATAAGGATCAAGAATTTGAAATTAAAGTACTTGAAAGACAAAGTACATTTAGAAGATATATAATATGGCTAATTATGTTTTAAACATATTGTGACACCATAGGACTTGATTATTTTAGGAGTGTACGTGTACGCGATAAAACACACACACACAAACCCGATTCCACCGAAGAACCGCTGTATAAGCGGGTCTGGTGCGCATTAAATCCGTCGGGGCCAAACGTCCTTCCGCTGGTTTGGAAGTTTGGAGAGTGAGGTGCCAGCCCAGGAGTCGTCCTCGTCATTTGACCCGCGGTTCAGAATTACGAGGTCCGTTCAAAAAAACCTAAAATTATTTTTTTACTAAATAAATCTAATTATCATATTATAAAGGGGAAAATTTAAACTATATTTGCAATGCAGGTAAACTAAGAAAATTTAAATAATTGTTGATATATCGTACACTATCCGTTTTTCATTTCTACAGTTATAGACTCAAAAAAAATCTTTTTCTCATGCCATTCATATTTCACCATATTAATTTTATTTGTCCCTGCATAAGTTATGCCATCAATCAGATATAATTTTGAAATATGTTGCAATTTGCATTAAATTCTTTCTACCTTTGAAGAAAAAGCAGCAAGAAATTTTGAAGAAGAGGTTTCAGGAAAACAGATTACAGAAAGTTTCCAAAACTGTTCTCTCTACTCTTCAAAAGCCAGCAGAATGAGAATTTCTCTCCACAAAATTCTCCGAAGTGTTTTCAAACTTATGAGCTCTACCCACTCAATACAACTGAGATAGAGAACAAAATACAAGTGCAAATGTTATACAACACACCTCTTTCAGTTTCAAAGGAGGAAGTAGAGATTTCCTAGATTTCCTTGTTTTCAAACGAAAGTTATGAAGTTTCGGATGTTTTGAAAGCTCTTTAGTAATGAAACTAAGTGACTTGCAACTCCGAAGAAAGTCAAAGAAAGAAGGTAAAAGAGAAAGTATCATAGCACCTCTTTCGGGCAAAATATCTGTTGGTTGTTGGGAACTGGTAAAGTCATTTGTTGGTAACATTTTTAAAGAAAATAGTTTCTTTGTGGTGAAATATCTTGTTAAATTTTATCAGGAAAGAAATATACTTTGTCCGAAAATGAAGATGTATAAGAAATAGAAAAGGAACACGGGATTCAAATATTACATGAACCAATGTTCGATGCAACAGGAAATTAAATTTTTAATTCCTGATTTTTAAATTTAAATGCTAAGATTTCTATTCGAAGGTGTATAATAAAGAGCGTGTTATTATTGTCCAGTTGATCGTAATGATATAATCGGGCAATTATGAGTCATTTTTTTGCATCTATGATTCTTTTACCAACGCCATGAGGTAAAATGATTATAATAACATACCTAAAAATTATTATCACTGAGGTTAATAAATAGAAGTTAACAAATTTGAGGTTAATGAATTAGTAAATTTATTGCTTAAAAAGAATCAAATAAAATATTGTAGCAATTCTTAGATTGTGCAATGTAAAATTTTTTCAAAAAAGATTTAATATTTAGTATAATTTTAAAAGTTTAGCTTACCAATGTTCAAAAAGTAGCTCATTTTACGATCATTTTATCCTACCTTACTCTATGAAATAAAAAGCAACCAATATTCACTTTTAGTAACCTTTTTTCCCAATCTTTATATAAAAATGGCTTTTGACTAATAAAGTTTCGACTTACAGAGTCCATCTCGTTATAATTATGTCATATGTCTTGGATTTATGTCAGTTATTATGCTGAGGTGCTTTGGTTTATATGAATCTCCTTCTGCTGCAGTGTGGAAGTTTTTTGAGTAGTTATCTATAAAATGTGTCATTCTTGTTCTTTGCAATAGTTTAAAATTATGAGCCTATCTTCATGTATGCCCATTTGTAATTTCTAAATCATTAAAGATAAGGATATTATTCCATTTGATGGAATAATATCCTTATGGAAAGTAACGTTTTATATTGTTTGCATTTAACAAATGTACTGCTAAAAAAATTTGAAATGCTACTATTTATGTAATATCCGGTCTTAATTTAATTAATTATATTGCGATTACACTAATATTGTTATTAAAAGAGTTCCACATTTCTGATATTAAAACTGACGTAGCTATAAAACTTTGAATTTTATTATTTGAAATTTATCTACTACCACTTTGAGCAAACACTCGCTTTTATATATTAATTTTCCACCAGAGGGTATTTTAGTGTATTTTTTCAAATATATTTTCTCACCTAGTTTTAAGAAAAAACCCTCCGACTATTGATCTGACGAACATCCGGCTGAGTTAAAAATAATTCTTGATGGGAAAAAAAGTATGATGTATGACAATATCAATCAGGAGATTAGTGTATGGATATTTAAATAATTAACGATTACAGGAAAAATAGAAAAAATTGAGACATCTTTAAAATTAAAATAATAGCAATTGAATATGAGATACTTCCATAATTATGTTGTGCATTTAAATAAGAAATGATGACTAAAACTTTATTATGTTAATCGTTTAAATTAAATATACTATTATTTATTCCCCATTTTTTTCCTTCTGGAGAGGAAAGCTTCGTCTGCTAAATAAGAAAAAGTGCACACACACACACACTGGTCTTCTATTTTTATTTAAACAACTTCACTGATTACATACGGGGAGGAGGGAAGTCATTAAAAATTTTGAAATTTTAAAAAGGAAATCATTATCTCTTTGATCCGAATACTCATAAAATGCTGCAAAATATGTAACCTGGCATTCATTTTATGCAGGAATTTTATGTTATACAACAATTTTGAGAGTCATATTTTGAGAATCGAGAATAAAAAAGCGTTCCCGAATAATCTTGGAAAAATTGACAAATTGTGCCATTTTGCTTGAATTTACTTTCACCTCGCTGGTGAAAGGAAATTGTCCTGGCCCTAACCGGACGATTTAAGCAATAAAATCTTAGCCATAATATTTTTCTCGCTGTAAGTACTTTTTTATTTCCCACTCACTAGTGTATGATACTCTCTCAATTTTTTTCATATCTAGTCGCCATGTTTTGTCACTTAGTTCTAGATTTGCTGCCACATTTTATGTGCAACCTAACCTAAAGCAAGCGAATCTACGATCCAGCGATAAACAGGCTGGTACACTCTACCAAGTATCAAAAACTCATACTGCTTTTGCCTATAATCTAATGAGTAGCGGGAAGGGATACCAGCTGTTGCTATATGCTTGTGAAAATGATGGGCTTAGATTATAGATCTGAACCAAAAGGGAACAGTTCCAGATAAAAGATTCCTCAAAAACTAAAAACTAAGTTTTTATTCTTCTTATTTACCTTTTTATATTAGAATGAATCAATGAACTATCTAATAAATTGTAATGAATTTAAGTCCACTTTTTAAATTTATTTTAAACTAGCAGCAAAATGGGAATGAGCGCGAAATAGCGAGAGGAGGTATCGATAGTTATATACATATATAATATAAGGTTTTTTTTTAAATTTTTAATTATTTTTACGTGCAAAAATGTTGGTAGTTTAAACCATTTTGAGATGGGGGGGGGGGGACATTGATTTTCTAAATTTGACGATTGAGCAATACAATAGTCACGTGAACATTTCGAACAAGTTTAAACTGAATTTTCGAAAAGTGAAAAAAAAATAATAACTAAATGGATAAAATAAAATTCTAGCCATTAGACGAAGTTTTAGAACTTAGATGGGGTGGGGGAACTCATCGTTTTCTAAATACTGACACATACGTAATCAGAAAGTCACGTGATTGTTTCAAATGTGATTGTCACGTGATTGTTTCAAACGTGATTATCACGTGATTGTTTCAAATGTGATTGTCACGTGATTGTTTCAAACGTGATTATCACGTGATTTCTCGAAAAAAAAATTCTGGCCTCGAGAAAAAAAAAAATTAGAACTCGATTGATTTTGAGATAGTCAAAAACCATCGCTTTCCTAAATGTTGGTCATATAAATGGTTGGTTTCTAACTGAGTCATGTGGGAACATGATGTTTTTCTCTCGGAGTGATACCACGTGACTTAAAAAAATAAAGTTCTCACATGGTAGATTAAAATTTGAGATAGTTGATTTCAATTTTTTGTGCTAGTTTCTAAAATCCTCAATGGCATCATTTAGAATTTTTGAATGATTACTGTGGAGTAATATTAGAAAGCTCTCACATTTAAAAAGGAATGATAAATGACCACTTTGTAAAGAAAATAAGAAAACATAATTCAAATTTACATGTTTCCTTGGACGATCATTCTAATTTCCCCAATGAATTCTTGTACATCTCAACAGAAAGAAGTGACCAGAAGAGAGGTTTGCAAGTTAGCATTAATGATTCTACCTCGGCTCTTGTATTAAAATTCCGCCGAGAGGTCTAATCTCGTCTGTTAGAGTGCAGGCCGCAGAGCAGATTAGGGGCTCTTGCTGCAATCGTCTAATCTTGTTAGCCTAGACGTAACTGATCAGGCGCATGTCGCAACACGATTGGATTAAATCGAGCATTTATCTTGATCTCAAACAAGTGAAAAACATTTGGGGACTCTATTGTAGGACTACCGTTGTGTATAATCAGGAAAAGTGGAGCTATTTGCAAATGTATACAGGATTTTTTTTATATACGGATAACTTAATTGAAAATTTTATCAACATGAGATGTATGATTTTCAGTATATACTATTTCAGTATATACTAAACATATAAACTATTTCTAAAATTCTGATACAAACTGTAAGGGTTATTCTAGTGTACACCATGCAATTTAAGTAGAAACATAAAAGCTTACCTTCATTGTAAAAGTAGGTGAAACGTTGTTTGAAGTTCAGTGAACTTTAGGACTAATTCTACTTACATATAAAGCATACTACCAAGCTATAATTATACTTTTATATAAAACACAAAAATAGCAGAGGAATATAAAAGTAATGATTATGGCAAAATATTTGTTAACTATATGTAGTTTAGTATTTATCTTAATAGCAACTGGCTTTCTAAATTGTTTTCTGGTGGTTAGATGAATAATAACAGCATGACAATTGATCTCTTACATAATAAATGACAGAGGAAGGCATTGTTTTTACAAGGCGTAACCCTTTTCCTTACTTTTTGCTATCAAAGCTTATGGAAAATGGAACGCCAAGAAAACATTTCGCCAATTTGGCGATTTCAATCGTCAAACTATATAATAAGTGTATATTTATTTATGCACTTGAATATACTTTTATAATTTGGCGAAATTTTTTCTTGGCGGTTTTTGGTCGCCGTTGAAACCGAATTGTACCTTTAAAATAATTATTTTCAATGTAACATACTAACAATGATACACGTTTGGAAATGTCAATGGTGCAACTGGCATACAGTTTTGAGTTGAACCTTGAAGATCGTGTTAATCGAACATTTTTTATGGCTGTACTCTGCGAGAAATATGGCCTGATTTTGGTGGAGTAATTGCTGTGGCCTCAGATCATACGAGTCTATTCTGAAAAGTTAGAAGATGAACGTAAAGATGGAAACTTTGCTAGATATAGATATGTTTCACTTTTCATCACATGTGATAAGTCAATTCATAAGCACGTAATAACAAAAAGTCAATAATGAGAAATAGAAAAAAAAAATACAGCTAATTCAATCATGTTTATTTCAAATTTATTATTTCTCCCTAAACTAATTTTCGAGAATATGTTTCTTCCTCTCATCAAATACATTCGTCTGCTTGAAGAATAGTCTCCAACTCGTCAGCGCCTTACTATACCTAAAAACTTTGAAAATAGTAATACTGCTTTGGTAAACGCAATTTTGTTCCTTTATTGTTAACAGCTTTAAAGAAGTACATTTAAACAATGTTATTTGTGGACGTTGATTAAACTGATAAACGCTGAATATTATTGGTGGACGCAATTTAAACAATTATTTTAATGATGTTATTAGTGGACACTACTTGAATTTGGGAATGTAGTTTTAAACATTTATTACAATTTTGCTGTAACGAAGCACTTCTCAACGATTCTATTGATTGCACTAAATACTAATGACGGACAATGTTGCTTGTGGACATTGAATACTGTTAGTAGACGCCATTTTGAACATTCATCGATAACTTTGTTATTAGAAAAATTTCTAAATGATGCTGTTTGTGAACGCTGATTAAGCTGATGAACGCGATTTTGAACATTTATTATTAATATTGTTACTCAAAGATATTGTAAGGAAAAAAATTGTGTCCCTTTTTTTATTATTTATGCTCATTGATTTATATTTTCTTTTAGTATTGCTTCCATAGTTTGCCGTATGAATTTTAGGCAACTTCAGTTTTTCATTGAAAATCATGTGACTAAAGTGCATGTGATTCAATCTTACTTTGTATTCGATGTGATATATAATTCATTAAAAAATAAAATGATAAACTGTTTAGACATTTAGTTGCATTTCGTTATTAATGGAAAGCAAATTCGTAAATAGTTTAAAACTCAATGGAACTTTTTTCTTAATATCTGTTTGATCTATTCTTGAAAATATTTGTTATAAAATTCTGCTCGAATATTAAAGATTCGATTAGCACATATAGCTTGTGAAATTTTAACATCTCACTGATCAAGCGTCCTCAGGTAAACAAGAACTGTGAAAGCTTAGATCTTGGTTTCCTCTTCATATTGTATTTACCATTCGAAATTGTAGAATATATTAATTTAGAAATGTCATTTAAGTAAGGTCAATCAATAAATCCTTTATAAAAGAAAATGCAACGTAAAAGAATTTTTTTTTGCAAATTTGCTCAAAAATCCATTCAAATTCCTCACAAAGAACTTAAACAAGCAAATCTGAAATAGCAGATCATTATTTTCCGATTACTTTGCTTTTAGAAGTTAATGAGCCTTTCCCTTGGTGGAGATAAAGCAATTTCCATCTAGAAACTCTCTGAAGTAAGAAATAGTTTAGGTGTCATCTAACCTAAGAACGTAACTCTTCGCTGATTGAGGTGGAAATCGATCTCACCTTTGATAAAGGACACTCAGGACACCTTTGTCCTTCAACGACGATGGCAGGAATGTCGGCAGGGAAATAACCTCTAATGTCACGACATCCCTCTCCACGGTAAAAGTAATCTCCTAAAGTGCAAGTAAGGTGACAAGAACATCTTTTTCCGAGAAACGATTTAGACATTGATATTAAAATGTAGTAATTTTTGATGATTTTCTTTCCCGTGTTTTGGTCATGGATTCATTTTGAGAAACTTGATTTGTTCAGTCCCAAGTTGTGCTTCATTGATAGTATCACTTTCCGCCTGTCTAATGTGAACTTTTTTAGTTTTAAATCAATCAAAGTTTGGAATGCTGAATTCAAACACGATATGGATATTTATTTGAAACCAAAAGAAGTGTTTAAAATTATTTATTATTCCCTATAAAGTGCGCATAAGCAAATTTTTGATGCTGGAAAATATAGATCTTTTAATGGAAGAGTTGTCTTTAATTTAAAGATCAAAAGAAATTTATTGTATTTATGTTAAAATACAAACCATACTTTCTTAATTGTTTGATGTAAATTTCTTTAGTTTTAAATCGACCGAAGTTGAAAAGCTGGATTTAAACACGATATGAATATTTATATGAGATCAATGGAAATGTTTAAAATTATTTATTATTCCTTATGAAGTGCTCATAAGTAAATTTTTTAAAGCTGGATAATATAGATCTTTTAATGGAAGAGTTGTCTTTAATTTAAAGAACAAAAGAAATGTATTGTATTTACTGTTAAAACACAAACCATACTGTCTTAATTGTCTGATGTGAATTTCATTAGTTTTAAATCAAGCGAAGTTGAAAGCTGGGTTTATGAATATTTATTTGAGATGAATGGAAATGTTTTAAATTATTTATTATTCCTTATATAGTGCGCATAAGCAAATTTTCTGATGCTGGAAAATATAGATCTTTTAATGGAAGAGTTATCTTTAATTTAAAGAACAAAAGAAATTTATTGTATTTACTGTTAAAATACAAACCATACTGTCTTAATTGTCTGATGTGAATTTCATTAGTTTTAAATCAAGCGAAGTTGAAAGCTGGATTTATGAATATTTATTTGAGACCAATGGAAATGTTTTGAATTATTTATTATTCCTTATAAAGTGCGCATAAGCAATTTTTTTGATGCTGGAAAATATAGATCTTTTAATGGAATGGATGTGAATTTCTTTAGTTTTAAATCCACCGAAGTTGAAAAGCTGCATTCAAACATGATGTGTATTTTTGTTTGAGACCAAAAGAAACGTTTTAAATTATTTATTATTCCTTATAAATTTCGCATAAGCAAATTTTTCGAATATGGAAAATACAGATTTTTTAAATGGAAGAATTGTTTGGAGTTTAAAGTATAAAAGAAATTTACTGCATTTACTGTCAATGTACAAACCATACCAAACCAAACATTTCAAACTTCAATCACCCCGACGAGATTTTAATTTGTATTGATAGATAGACATTACCGTGTTTTCAAAAATGCCTTTTTTTAACTCTTGAAACTCATCAAGATCTCCAGGAATCTCGTAAATATTATCAAAATTTCGAGTTCAACGAATTTTTTTTTAATTAATAAAAAGCATCTTTTTATTTTATATACTATATTGTAAAAAAGGAAATAACAAAAAGCCAAATTACAAGATGAGTATAGTGTTCACAACAGCGCTTCTCTATTTCTAGCAAGTAATTCTTCATCGTTTGAAACTCGAAGCTCTTTCAATGATTTCAATGGGGCATTTTGCCTTTGGGAATGAATTTTCCGACTTTGGTCAATAGAGACTACAGCAAACTTTTTTTTCATTAGTTGTATTATTTGTATTTATTTTATTGATGGCATTTCCTTCTTTTTTAGTTCATCTCGTTTCAAATACTAGTTTTCAATTTCTTTCTGTTAATTTTTAATATTTGTACGACTTTCTGTTATATTATAGATCTTTGAGAAGGAGAGCAGGAATTATAAACTGTTTGAGCATTTAAGAAAGTATAAAAATATTATATTTTAGTGTTAAAATTAATTATAGAGAATTTTTGAAAAAGAAACTTAGCTTCCATTTAACGAAAAAACAGTAATTTATTGTTTTCCATCTCTAATAACAGATACCCTAACTCACTTACGAACCATCTGATTTTCCATCATTTGGTTCATCCAACCGAACCATCTAAATGAAATGCTTTACTTTATAGAGGAAATATTTTCATTCGAAACTATTTTTTACCATTATAAAAGCTAAATAATTTGCTCTTTGAAATGTAATAAATTGCTAGTATTTTGACAAATTGTATCTCTTATAAAAAATTATTTCAAACGCTATTTCAAATCCTATTTCATTATTAACTATATTTTGTAATTTTTTTTGAAAATACCAGCTTACCAAGTTTTGTTCTATTTGTTTAGTAGGTTTTTATGATATACTACATTGTTTTGTTTTTTTGTCTTGCCATTTTCAAATTTTATCTCTTTTTTCAATTATTATTTTTTCTCATCATTCACTCAATGCACAGTTGTATTTTTGAGGCATTTACTAAACATTTAATTGAAATTTCCTGATTCTATAAAGTGGTTCATGAAGTAGTTAAGTTTGCATGTCTTTGCATTTTAGTTATTTTCAATTGAATACAATTGAAAACAATTGCATTCTTTTGTTCAATTTTGAATTATTGTCTGACATCGAATCAGACTTATTGCTGTTTATAATGGCTAAGGTTTTCTATCTATCATCAGGAGAGCAAAAAATTATGAAATAAATATATGATTGCACAATAATTAATTCCATTTTGGCAATACTTTAAAATAAGATTACGATAACATAACTTCTGAATTATGTTATTATAAATAAATAAAAGTCATTGTGGGCATGTATGCATATATGCATGTAAATTCCATTCTCTTTTTAAACGACATTTTCATCTAAACTTAGCACACTTATTGCATAGGACAAGGGTCAGTTTTCAAAAAGCAAAAGTTAATTAAATATTCAATTAACTAAAATTTTGACGTTGTTTTTTGATGCAACTTGGGACCAAATCACTTTATGCGAAATATTTTAATACCATCTTATAATTCAAAATTTTTCCTTTTCAATGATGTGAAATTCCGTTCTCTGCAATTTTTCTTAATATTTATTACGTTTTTAAAAAATTACAACGAATTTGAAAGGAAGTTACACATAAGGAGACTTTGTTCCACTCTAACATTATTTTTTGAAATTTATGGTTCATATTATTTAGATTTATATTATTAATTTAAAGTATTTAAAAAATGAAAGAAGGAACTCATATAAACTTAATTTTTCCAAGTGAAAATGAAGGGCATATCCAAGGGTAATTGAAAATTATAGAACAAGGTCCAAGGTCAGTCAATAATTTAGTGTGGTAAATTGAAAGGATTGTATGCATTCCAATAAATCCTACAAAATTAATTTATACATTAAATATATTAAACATGAAAGTATTTAAATTCCGAGTAATGCCAGGTATATTAATGTGGCGAAAATAAAATTAATTAGGCATAATATTCTTCGCGATTTATATATGGCAGTTCATTTAGCTAATTCCTGGTAGAAGCTAAATGTTGTTAGTTTACTGATTATACTAGCTTGATATTTTAAGACTTCATTGAAGTTTGAAAGACTTTACTATTTTCCATCAAGAACGCATTTAATATTAAGTACTTTTCTCCGTAAGGGAAGATAGATTATTGTTAAGCTTCAATCCTTAATCTTCATCTTGCCTCTATTATCCAATTTATCCACTTAATCTTTACTCTATCTACTCATCATATTATAATATTATAAATATTCTCCGGCAACTACTTTATATCAAACAGAATATATTTAATCGATTGCTGTTAACAGTTAACAACTGCTGTTAACAGTTAACAACTGTTGTTAACAATTTTGTTTGATGTAATATTTTGGAAGTAAACTTAATAATCAATTTGCTCTTAATTTTTCAATAAAGATCTTTATTTTTTTATAATCTTAGGTAAAACAAAAGATCTTACATAAGATCTATCTGAATGCAGTTGTATCTTTGAATAGTAATAATCTATACTTTTAATAAAGAGCAATGTGTATATGTGTTTGTGTGTTGGCTTTCTACAGGCCAAACCGTTCAATCTACAGCTACCAAATTTGGTACGTGTATACCTTGGAATGTGTTTCTCGGAGCTATTTTTTAGAATTTTTAATTAGAATTTTAATTAATTAAAAATGAAGCAAAATTTTGGTGTTTTTCCGCTATAACTTCCGAAAATACAATCGCACAAAAATGATTTTTACATCATATTGAAGATCAAACAATTGTCTTTTTAATGATACTAATATTTTAGCCCACAAATTAAATTTCTATTTTTAATAAAATTTTAAAAAAATAATCATATTTTTCAACAATTTATTTGGTACAAAATAAAAATAAAATTTAACTTGCACTAGTACGTTACAAATTTTTTTTCTAATTATTATTGCCATCATATTGACAAAAGCTCAAATTAAAAAAATGAATCAACTGTTATTGCAAATTAAACATATAAAGATGAAAGTTTCAACACGTGTCTGTATGAAATGAAATGAATATGAAATAGAAAATTTTATAAAAAGCAATTGCAAAGAAAAGATTTGTATGATCTTTTACGATATCTATATTATTAATTCAATTAATCAGTTTTATTTGAGATAAACATGGTTTAATATATATCCTTTCAATTCAAGGCTCAGCGGCTAATTTTTAAACCTATAATAATAGTAATAATAAAATAATAATAGTAAAATAAATAAGTAAATAATTAAATTATATGTAACTTGAATCTATAAATACTCTAATAAATGAAGATTGTTTCACTTTTATCTATCTGTGAATCATATTTAACAAAATATTCTTGAGACACCAATATTTTAAATAAAAAGTTTCACTCCAGTCAATCTCTAGAAATCAATCTCTAGAACTGACCGATTTATGATTATTTGAATATCACTATTTAATAAAAACGGTTGATTTTAGAACACTTCATGAACTGTCTCAAAGATGATATCCCAATCAGTGCCTTGGCGTTCTCAAGACTGATTGGCCTAGGATTATGAAAACGTTAATTGTTCTAAACTATTCTATTCACGTCAAGCGTTCATGAGAAAAAAATAGCTTTGATCAGCGCATCGCCATCGCATTTATTAAAATTAAAAATGAAAGATTCAAATAACGCTTACAACAAACTGAACCTAGGAAAGTGTAATTTACAAAACGTGTCTGTATGAAATGAAAAAAATGTGAAATGTGATGTCTTCTATAAAAATAAAAGCGCGAAAACGTTTTCTGTGACGTTTTAAAATAATAATATAATAAATTCAGTTTTATTTAAGGCATACATATTGTAATATATACTGGATAACCACTTTAATCAAGGCCCAACCGCTAATTTCTAGAACTTTATTAATTGCCATATATATCTTATAAGAAAATGGTCTAAATGAAATAATCATATTTTATGTAACTTAACTCAGCAAATGCTCCGATGAATTACGAATTTTAATTTTTTAGATAGATCCTCTGCCCAGAGAATCGTAGTTAACAAAATATACTTGAGACACCAATATTTTAAATAAAAAGAGTTGCACTCCAATAAACTAAATCAGTCTCTAAAACTGACTGATTTATGAATATCTGAATATCACCATTCAACAAAAACTGGCGATTTTAGAACACTTCATTGACCGTTTCGAAGATGATACCCTACCCAGCGACCAGGCTTTCTCAAATCTAATTGGCTTAGAATAATGAAAATGTTGATTGTTCTAAACTATACTATTTGAAACTTCATAAATCGATCATATTTGATAGTAAAAGATGGTAACGTTCGTTCGTTTACTTATTTAAAAGTTGCAGTGTCAAGAATATTTCGTAGAATATGATCTCTTAGAACAAAAAGACTGTATAAAATTTAGATTACATAATTTTTTGATGTATATTTATGGACAAAAACGTAATAAAAATATATTTAACGTCATTTAAATCTCTTTGATATTAAAATTAAAAACTGAATTTTATGATGAATCTGAGAAATTTTTATAGAATAATTCTTAAGATACTAAATAAATCATGACAATTTTTCTGTAGTGCGTATAAGACTTAAATGCTGAACGACTCTGTTTTCAGTACTCATATTTAAAAAAAAGTGTGTAATTTAAATTAAAAAAAAATTGTTTTTTTTATTGTTTGCAGCTTATACATTTTCCCTTTAATTTAAAGTTTAAATTTTACTGACGCTAAATGAAAATTAGAGAATTATATAGTACATTATGGCTTAAGGCCGTTTTAACAGTATGAGTGAATTATATGACTATCAAAATTTGAAGCTTAAAGTATTTTGATGATGAAGCAATTAAAGACACATAAATATTTGTATGTAACTTGAAATTTTAAAGAGAATTAAGGTCGCGAACTACCTGGTCGCCAAAGGCGGCTAGAATTATCTAAGTACAACCCTTAGAGTTTTGATGTTTTCGAGCGTTTCTAGTAAACTATCATCCTTTTAAAAACATTTTATAACTAAAAGTAATTTTTATTCAGTGATACAAGTTTATCTGTTACAAGCATTCTTCTTAAATTTACAAATGTTTTTTAAATTATGGTCATTGTTAATGCATTTAAACGAATGCATTACACGTTTAATAAGAAGGAGTGGCGTTACGCATGTCGTCAACAAATTTGTATGATTGTTTTATATATTTTGGGGATCCAATTTCTAATAGCATGCTTTTTTGTGTCAAATCAGCAGACTTTTGAGGTTTAGAAGCTGAATTATGACAGCAATCTGAGATCGCAAAAAACTGATACACCAATATGTTAATCCCTATTTTTTAAAATGAAAAACTTGATGGTTATTGAACTATCTATGTTTGTATTTTATTCGTAAATGTGTGTTGATAAGGTGCAGTTTCTTTTGAATTCAATTTCTTCTAGCTGAATTGAAAAAAAGTATCGAATTTTTAGTTTTCTGCAGCAATGACAAGTGATTTTATTGTTTTCTATATTTGAAAATGTAATTGACCTTCGCATGTTTGTTGATAATATTTTTTGACAAACCATTTCTCCAGAACGACTAAAACTTAATATAAATAACTAGCGTACTTGGAATTCAATGTTTACACGTGCTGCAATAACTGTCGTGAATTCGACATGATGTACAGTTTTAAAAAATATCTAGTAACTATTTAGAACATACAATGCGATACATGTATTGTGGTAACGTTCTCTCTTAATATACAAGATATTTAATATTTAGGATAAA
This sequence comes from Argiope aurantia, assembly GCA_026543865.1. Classification (NCBI taxonomy): domain Eukaryota; kingdom Metazoa; phylum Arthropoda; class Arachnida; order Araneae; family Araneidae; genus Argiope; species Argiope aurantia. The sequence continues at coordinate 56,884 of JAPMOR010013173.1, forward strand.
ACGCAAGCATTCAGATAAATCATTAGCCTGCTCGATCTTAGAGTGTATGATAAATTATATATTTTGTAATAAGCCATTAAAAATAAAAAAAAAACATTTCAAAATAAATATACTTTATCATTATGTAACCACTAATCTATTTTCAAGGTTGAACGCTTTGCAATTTTCAGGCCAAAAGTCATACAGAGTTTTATGATTTAATCATTTTATTTTTGCTATTCTCGAGCCATTTTTATAAGGGAATTAATGAAGACAATTTCTGGATACAGCAAAAATCTGAAAAATATGTTAGATTCAGAGTCCGCCACGACAAAATAATTCTTCATATTCCTGTCGAATAGTTTTAAAATTCAAACTTATGATAATTTCCAAATGTACTTTTTCCCATTTAAATATGCAGTTGTGAAATTGATAAAAAAAATCCTCTCTAATTTTTTTTCTAGACCCTTTATCCGAGTTCATGGACTCCCACGATTGTCGCGTCCATTCTGGTCATCGTTTCCATAGTCTCTATCATCACGCTGTCCGTCACACTTTTCATTTTTTGTTACTTCAAGTAAGTAATTCCCTTGAAATTCTATGTCCTAGGAATATAATTTGATTTCTTAAAAATATCTCCCTAAATGAACATTTTTCTTTAAATTTATGATATAAAATAACTATGTTCACACTAATCATAGAAGATTAAAATATCTGAATTTTTTTGTTTGTTATTTACAATTATTATGAATGATTTATTTCTATTGTCTACATTCGTTCAACTTGTTTTGAATAATGACCTTTAAAAACATTTCTATTTATTCTAAAATATAAATACCTAATTCTTTTTTTGTACAACCACACACTTAAAAAAATCAATTTTAAAATTATAAATTTTAAAAAAGTAGAGGAAGGAACAGAGGCAACTATTTTTTAAACAAAGTGTAATGCAGTTATATTTTGGTGTCGCTACAGTAAGATAGTGAGAGAATCTGTCATATAATATTATGCTACCCTATTCAATGTTTTCTTATAAAATCAGTACAGCAAACTATTCGACTGTACTTTTTTGTACACACTAATATCTCGAGATGTTTAGGATTATTGTCGTAAAACCTTTTTAAATTTCTGGTTAGAATTCAATAAAATAACTTTTTTGTCTCTGAATGAGCAGTTTATATTCGACATTTCTTATCCATTTTTTCCAGTTTTCATTGTATTTTTCTTATTGAATGCAGTCAGTATGAAATACTTGACTAGATAGTTAACTTTTTCAACTTGACAAGAATATTTAACTCGCAATGTTTCCAGTTCTTTTTATTTTTTTTGAAATTGTTTTCGTGCTTTCACATATTTATTGTTTAGTGTTGAAGCTACTATTTTTAAATCATTTAAACTATTTGTAAGAAATTCTATTCTATGAATTCATCTTTGATGGAATTAAAAATTGAAGTCTTCTTCGTAATAAAATGGTGAAGTAAAAAAATCTCCCAAATGATATTTCATTTCTGGGCATTTCACAGTTTAGTCTTTTTTTGCACATTTGGAGTTTTTTCCTTTTTCAACGAATTAAAACAATTATTGTTTGTGTTTTAAACGAATGGCCTATAAGTTTCACTAAAGATTGATTCTAGACTTTCTAAATGCAAGTATTTTGAAAACTTTTAAACTTTCGTCTTTCAGTAATAGTTTGAAAAGTGTGAAGTCAAATTTTTTAGTTCTTTGTTCAACAAAAATTTGTAATCTGGCTTTAAATTACGAAACCAAAAAAAAATAAATTTATGTTTGGATTTTATGTCATAGAAAAATGTCTTAACTTTTTGAAATAAAAAAAAAACTTGAGCATTGAAATTGCTGTTGTAAGAAAATAAAAGTATTTTCTTCTAAAAGCTTTTAAATATCTGCTTTCCTATTTATTTTAATTTAATTGTTTTATAATGCATTTACGATTTTAGGTTTAAAGTAAGAAATATTTCTTCTTAATCCTAGAAATTCTACACGAAATGAAATCCTCATGGGTTTGAATTATCATCACTATGCCAATAGGCAAGAATATGTCTGTAGAAAATAGTAACAATTTTACGTAGCATGATTATACAAAAAGCGAGAATAAAACATTTGAAAAAAATTGACAAATAAAAAAATCTGTGTGTAGGCATACGCATTCCAATTACTCAAGTAAAAACTGCGAATTTTCATAACCCTCTGTTCAATATTTTTTCTTGTTAAACATCAAAGGTTATTATTTGCTCTTTCGTGTTACAGAAATCTACTCTAATTTGCAAAAAAAAAAGTTTGCATTATTTCAGTCATAATATTTTTATAATTGAGTTTATGTATCAACTGCATAAAATTAAATAACAAAAAATTAAAAGAAATAATTTGTCTTCATAAACAGAAACGATTTTTTACGTGTTTATTTGTTGCACATATTTGTGAATTTTACTGTTAGCATAAACTTAGTATTTTGTCACTTGTAATACAAGAAGTGAAAAAATTGAACGGTTTAGCAAGCAAATTTAATAACAGGTTTTTTAAGGAACAGCAACAACAAAAAAGATGAAGCGACGTGCGGCAAATTTTAATCACACTAGAAACGATTTTCAATATGTTATTTTAAAAATATTTACTAAACAAACTGAAAGATAAAAATCTTTTAGTGATTTATTTTTCTTGGTAGTACATAAAACTATTCTAAATGGTTAATTATTTTTTAAACAAGTTTTTATTAACTACGTTACATCAAAAGCAAAGGAAAAAATTAAAACCTCAAGTGTCCTTTATTGAGTTGGATAGAGTTCATACCCATAAAAAGAAATACAAAAATAGAACTTCAATACTAAACAAATTACTTTTATTCTTGTGTTTTATTAAATTATTGCCGTTTCAATTTTAGTGTCTTAATTTGCTGATTTACCTCATTTCCAAATTTTACAGTAAACGTTTTATTTCTTTTTATTTATTAAACTTTATTACTTCTTGAATATTTTTTGAAATTATTTTTACAAATTTTAAACTTCAAATTCCACATAACCACAATGTCACACTACAGATATTAATTTTAAAAAATGGCAAACAATTTTTAAGATTAATGTGGTGTCATGATATCTCAGAAAAATACGTGGTATTTCTCTCACTTTCTCATCGATCCACGGAAATTGTAATCCTTTACTATGGATCCAGGAATGCAAATATAAGTAATACAAGTGATATATGATGATGGATTATATTCAATGAAGATTGAAGGTCAAGCAATCTCCAGCCAGAATATTCGATTAGTGTTTGATTTCAGATGGAAATGCAATGCAGGTGTTTTCTGCTGACTTAACTACTGACTCGGGAAAATGAAGCAACCGATGAGCGTTCGATTTCAGACGATAATGGGATGTAGGTGTTTCCTGTTGGCTTAACTACTGATTTGAAGAGATGAAACCATCGGTTTGTATAAATGAAAAAAACTGAGACTGCTTTACAAATTTTGTGTTTTTTCTAATACATTACAATGTGTTTTGTTCAAAACATGTTGCATAACTATTAAAATAGAACTACTAGTAACCTGGGACGCGTTTTTCCTGATATGGATCGTATGTTAATTTCAAAAAGGTTAGCTAGTAAATGTCAGATAATATTTTTTGTTTTTGTTTTAGATGTAAGCATATATGTCAAGCTAGTTGAAAAATTAATTTTAATTTGTCTTGTTATAAAAACCACTATATATACAAATAATTTTTTTATTCATTGTTATAATTTAATGAAAATAATAGAAGAAAACAGAAAAATTCAAGCTGCCCTCAGAATGATTTCTTTTATCTTGTAACCGTCATTTTTTTTTGTTGAGACCAGGATGTAATGTTTTAAAATTAATATTTTATAGATTTTCCTATTGTAATAATAATAAATTTCTTTGACAAGGTTTTCTTTCTTAAACTGCTGTTGGTAAGCGATCAAAATAATTGCTAAATTAAATTTCTTTTAACTTTATGCAAAGCTTCAAAAGATTAGAAATAAAATACATTTTTATATCATTCTTGAAATTTTTCGGAGCAAGTATTACAATCACTCATCTAGTTCAAATAAACTAAAGCGAGATCTTAAGAAAGAAATGAAAGAAACTGAAAAGAACTTAAAAAAAATGTAATAGTTAACATATTCAGACTATATTTCGAAGGTATAATAAATGAATTCATAATTACTGTTTGGTTAGAATCGAGTGTTTATGTTCAGAGTAGTGTTGTGCAGAATGCCTAGTGGTAAAAAAAACTCTGAATTTCATTAGTTAACATTTCAGAGTACTTAAACCAGGAACTCAAAATGAATTCAAGATATGTATTTGCAGAGAAAAATATGAAGAGAAGAGTTCTCATCAAATAGCTTTGTTGTCATTATATAATAATTCAATTAGAGTGCTGATATATTTTAAATATAAAGTGTAAAAGCCATAGTGAAATGTATATTGTACAATAGTACAACAGACACTGTTATCTAAATCTCCTATGTTCTGATGAATATAAAATTAAAAATTCTAAGACTAATGAGATTTGAATATTATTGTTTAGGTTTAGATTTTGTTTGGTTTATTTGTTTTTCTTCTAATTATTTATCATTAATTTTGGTATACAATTTTGTATGTAATGCTTCACACCGTTTATCTTGTAATTGCAATTTGTAGGGTTGTTTTTCTTTTTTCTTTTTTTTCAATGTTTTTCTGTATATTCCTCAGAATAGGGATATTTTAATTCTAAAGTTCAAATAAGTTTATTTATTTTTTACACATTTTTATTTCTAATTATTTATCATATGTTGCGTCATTATTATGTTTATTGTTATTGCTATTTTTTCATATTCTTAAAATGCAGCAGAATTGTTTCTGTTCAAATGCAAAATTTTACTATTCTTTTGCCTCTTTAACTTTACAAAGTTGCTGTTGATTCTAATCATATTTTTTACATTGCCTCAAATATCGTCACTTCATAGTACATTCTGGTTCCTTGCATGCTGAAATGTTGTACACCTATAATCCAGTTCTAAAACCAAATGTTAAGCTAGTTCTTATGATTGTTGAATGGAAAAATGAACTTTTTGATATAAAAAAACAAACAAAAAATTATTAAATCTTTTATATATATATATATATACTATATATAGCAGATCTGATAACTATTATCTTTTATTTTGACATATAATTATTAAATTGCTTAAGTATACTTAGTTTAGTTATTTATTCTACGTCCGTTTCGAAGCAATAAGGGGACTATTAATGGAACTTCGTAATTTCGAACTGTGATCAAATGACAAAAAGAAACAGAACCAACACCAGTCACTCCACGCTAGCAGAAAGATATTTGACTCCTTTGGATTAGGCTTTCACCATTCCATCTTCCACGGCGTTTCTTTTCGAAGAATCGAATTTCGAACTTTACTGCCAGGATATCTTAAATACGTAAAATAAGAAAAAAGTAACTTACTTAAAAATACTCTTGGAATTAGGATTAATTTAATTTTATTCATGTGATCAGTTTTGGCATGAAGATTACAAACTAAATTCCTTTCATTAAATCATTGTGTTTGCGCTATTGTATGTACGCGAAAGTACAGACTGAAAAAAGTTAATTATGGGAAAGATTTGGATCAACATTTAATAAGACTCTCCATTTTATATGCTAAAACTATGAACCAAATTTATTCATCAAAGTTGTTAAACTTTCGAATTTTTGTGTTTACAGGCATGCAAAAAAGATGGTCAAAGCCCTTGCCGTATTTGATGCGTTACGGATCTATATTTTAAATTCTAAACCTATGCGTGAAATTTCATTTATCTAGAGTTTTCGTTTCTGTCTCAAAATATTTCTGACTTATCGTGTTCGCAGAGATAATTTCGAAATTTTATTTTTCGAACTCAGGAAAGTCTGACACAGGAAGATTTGTCAAAATCTCGAATTCGAATTTTGACGATCATAATACTTTTTTTTCATATGATAAAACATTAACAGACAGGAGAAAACAAAGAAGAATGTGGGATAGTTGTTTCAATGGAGCAAAATTTGCCATTGAGTTGGCAACCTTCAGCTAGTACAATTGAGGGACAGCGAGTGAGAGACGACTGCGTGCAGTATTTGATCTTGTAAAGCCGCTATAGTCTTACATTTGAAGTAAATAATAATGTCATATTTCATTAGTCAGAAGTGTAGTCTCTTGAAGAAGCACAGAAATTTATTGGTTGCTCCCTTCCTCAATTTCATGATAATGATTTTTCCTTCCTCAGAGACAGCGATTGGGCGCAGTAATTGATCTAATGCAAATATATTTTTTAACTTGGACTCATGAAGTAAATAATGGCTCATATTTCAGCTGTCTGAAGTGCAGTCGCTTGAAGGTGCACAGGAACCTATCCATTGCTCTCCTCCTCAATCTCATGCTTCTGATTGTCACCTCCTCGCCAGTCCTTTTAAATGTTTCGTACAAGCACACGGTAAGTTTTTCAACCGAACCTTTCAAATGATCATGATAAGTTTTAATTTAAAATGAATTATTTCATTACTATCAATGGGAATAAAAATTTAATCGATAATGGAGTTCTGGGCCTTCAACTTAACCTATAAAGATAGGATAAAATAAAAATCAACTGAAAAAAAATCCTAGATGAAATTTTATAACTTTTCTCTTCCTGGCTATAATGTAATAGGTGTGCATTTGATAAAACAGTTATGCTTTCATTACCAGTAAAATTCAATTTTTCTTTTAATCGGAACCTCTCATTTGAAAGTCACACACATTTTATATAGCTAAAAATTCCAATAAATTAAAGTATACATTATTGCAGAATTTTATTATGATAAATTTTAATAGTTATATCATTTGCAAATGACTGTAGCTTCCTTGTAAATAATTATAGAAAGAAATATGTAATTTGAGAACACTCTAGAGGAAAATTCAAAGTCTTGTTTGGGCACGTAGTAGTTATCCTAAGTGATTTCCCTAACTATAAGGACAATATCCAAGTGGTAGTTTACTTCATTACTGTGCGAAGCACTTTGTATCGGTTTGTTTAATGGCAGCGATAAGACAGAGTCCACGACATATCCCAATGAAAGGAACGTACAAAAAAGTAATTCCAGGAGATGAAGGCAATGATTAAATGAGTGTTATTTTCAGAACTTAAGGTTCTTACTTCAAATTCTTTCTAATTTATATTATTCTAATATATTTACTCTTGTTTATGTATAATTAGATATAAAACATATTTGATTTTTGATATTTTTCTTTTTAATTTTCAATGTGATTAATATTTCATGAGTTCCGAAATAATTTTTAATATCGAATTCACTACTAGATGGTGCCCCGTATGTAGAATCAAGACCTTAAAAACATAAACTATTAATTTAAAATTTAATTTAAAAATATTAAAAGGAGGCAATGTTTCATGAAATTTCAGGAATTAAGTATATTAAATTACAAAGTTCTTTCATTACAAAATTAAAGGAATTATATAAACGGTATAAAAATAAAAAAATAATTTCCACATAAGAGTAAAATTAATATTTCAGAATACGACAAAGCATAATATAAGTGTGGTCATTTCTGTTGTCCAAATTTAATAAGTCATATTTTGAGTCATTTTCAAGTTTTTATTTTAAAGCTTTAGAATATAGAGGGATATATCTTTATTTGGAAGCCATATCTTTACTTCAAGTTGATTGGAATTACCTAGTTTGTAAAAATTGTCGTTGTATTCTTGTTTCACTAGGAATTATTTTATCTTTCAATAAATCTTGCGAATATTAATGCAATAATATTAAAATAAAGGTATATTGCCAGAGAAATATTTTTTTTTAATAATAGCATTGTGTATTTGAAAATGCTTAAAAGTAGTTGAATGTAATTTATCTGCTTGGTTTATTTTTTCAGTTTGTCGACCCTTCTGCATATTGGCTTAAAATAAAATAATATATTAATTTCGAAAAAAAAATTTATTATCTATAAAATCAGTATCATGTTTATATGAATCGGATTTAAAATCGCTTATCTCATTTTAAAATTTTAGTACTTCCTTTCAAAATAATGATTGTGATCGGAAGCATATTTGAAATAGACAAAGAGGCAACATATTTGTATACTGGCAACATATATATACTGGCAACATATTTGTTTTCTTTTCTTACAGGAATGGTTGTGCCGGGGTGTTCTTATTCTGCAGATGTACTCGGGGATGGCCAGCATCAACTGGATGTTCGTTGAAGGGTTGTTGCTGCACAGTAGGGTCACCGTCCACATCTTCAAGCAAGACGCACCCTTCAAACTGTATTATTGCATTGGATGGGGTGAGTTATACATATGCAAATCGGAAGCTTCCATACTTGTATTAATATAAAGCACTCTAATTGCAAAAGCATTTTCTTTGAAACTACTTTATATAACAAGTCAAAGTTTTTCGGAATTTTTTTGCTTTAGGGAGTCCCTTAACATTTGGAGTTAGCACTGGATATCAGCAGCAGTCAGAAAACAATATCTATTCACCAACATTATGGTCTTGCGGGAAACGAAAAAGACCAGTAAATAGGGCTGATGTATAAAAAGATGTTGCAGGTGGAGTTAAATTAAAAAAACTAAGCAACAAAATTCTTTATTGATGGAATTTTAGTACAGAAAGAGATGAATTTATAGTTGCAACTTGCATTTCATGCTGCAACTTGGAACTATTGCGGAATGCCACCCCCAATGACACTGCTTTCTATGATTGTTTCGTGAAAAACCTTGCATCTGAGTTCATCGTAGACTTGCAGAAATAAGATCACTGTACTTGTGGAAATATTGTATGGTGTAATAAAAAAACTGACTACTCCGACTCGCCCGTAGGCACACGGATAAAGCTGAACGACCGGACCACGCGACAGAAACATCGGCGGGAACTTTGGTTTAGTCTTAAGGGCCATCACCGGCCACGGTGCAACTCTTTCAATGAGAAGTACGTCCCGTCATCGATCGGAGGTAGTCAACCCTCCATGTTTTTCTATACTTAACAGGGTGGTGGGAATCAAACACTACACCGGGTGCATCTCAACCTCATTTTTGAGGAGTCCTCCAGTGGGAGGCGGTTTAGTCAAAAATATCTTGTTCCAATGTTTCTCTACTTTTTTTTAAATGTAACCACAGAAAATTGTATTCACTTGATCAATAAAAGCATTACTGCAAAAATTTCTAATGTTAGAATGCCGATACTTTTTAGAGCACTACATCATAAAATTTATGATCTACTCTTTCACTAAACTACTGACAATAATTGTCATATTTTTTATGATTAAACCAATAACTGTTTAGTATATACTGTAGCTAAAGCAATTCGCCATGGTATTCATCCGGCTGTGGTTTTAGAATTTACTTTAAAGGATCAAAGATAGAAGTAATACAATTACGATATTTTGTTTTTTAGAACAAGTGCATTATTTGAAATCCTATGAAAATTTCCTTAGTAAAAAACAGCGAATAAATTTAAATTATTATTGTATCAATGACTGGAAATATCATTCGATTAGAATATTTTTGGCATGTTTTAAACAGATAACATAAAAAAAATCTTCAGAAAAGTGTATTTTTAATTTTTCTGATGACCACAAGAAAATTCCACGGTTGAAACTGTTAAAGTGATATCTTATATAACGGCTGGGGATTCATCCGTTTGATATTAGAGTACTGCATTGGAATTGATGATAAATAAAAAGTCTCTAAAGATTGGGTCCGACAAAAGGAAAGTTTTAATTTAAACACAATTTATTAAGAAGAAATAAAATTAAACACATGACGAACTATTTACAGATATAACGGGGGGAAAACTTATAAATGCATATACGGTCATTACAAGACTCGATACCAGCACCGAACCATCTTACAAACATAATAACACGTATTTATATCATGTCTTAATTCTTATATCTGCATACTAGCTACGGTTACCGGGTTAAATAAATGTCGGATACGATACCGATTAAATAGTTATATGCGTAATGTCAAGTGAAGTGATTTACTTAGACTAAGAACGCACAATAGCAGGTTCAAAATGCATTGCATCATTTTTCAATAAAGTACGGGAGACAAAAGAATTTGGAATTTAGAGCCTAAATGCCGAAATTTCCTAACAGAAACAACAGGAATGCTCAAAAGTTTCTTAAAATAATCATATGAAGAGCGAATAATCCTATGAAATTAATATTAACGGCCTATTTCTAACCAGCGGGATTTAAGCACAGGATCCATTTATAGATTGATACTATCTGAAAACTACAAAAATAGTAAGTAGGCGCAACGATTGTTGCTTGTGAAATAGATGTCTATTTTAAATTGAATATTTTTTAAGCATTAACAAATAATGATTGGTTAAATTTTGGGAAACAGGGGAAAGAGTTGGTAAAAATCTACTTTCCAGATGACCCTACTTCTTTACTTTGACAGAAGTGCTCTGTCTAGTGCCTCAAATCTGTTATTAGTTTTTCTCACATGGTTGTACTCATTGGCATAACTACATTTTGATTTATGTATTTACAAGTTACTCAATTATTTTTATCATCTGTCATATAAGTATATTTAGCCATTTACAGCAACTTTTATTACATGTCTCGATAAATCTGTTGTATTTCCAGGCATTCCTGCGTTGTGCATCGGGAGTTGGTGTTCACTAATGTATATGTACCACAACACGCCTTGCTGGTCTGGCTACGGAGATTTACCCTATATTTGGGTGATTACGGGACCTATGTTGGCAGCTTTGCTGGTAAGATGTAAAGAATTAATACAGTACTCTCCCCAGTATCAAGCCTAATGGGGCAGACCGGATAATAAAAGAAGCTGGATAGGCTGGAGTTCTAAGAACTCACTTTTTTGCCCACCAATACCAGAACACAAAGTTTACCAAAGATATTACGAAAGAATATTTACGATTTACCAAAGAAGTGAGATAATGCCTATTTACTCACTTCTTATTGCGTCCTTCATTTATCTCAAACCCTGTAGAATGTGAACGCGGACACGACCCACTGAATCATAGAAGCAGTTGCCGGTAGCGTGTCGAGTTAAAATAGAAGACTGTACGTTTTTCTATGAAAGTTTATAGATGTGTGTATAAGTTTATATACTGCACTGCACGTTTCAAGAATTTATTAGAGAAAAAGTAAGTTAAAGGATATAAACTGTTCACATTCTTACATGAATTCTGTAATGCCCAACTTAAATGAAGGAAACATAAACAAAATTTTAAAGTAAATCGTGGACTTAATTCTGAAGAAAATTGGCTCAAATTGATTTTATTTTTTACTGATAAATGATTACGCAGATATGAAAATGTAATCCTAAGATAAGAGTCAAAACTAAAATTTTAGTAATACTTAATAGATTACTGCTTCTGCAACGCCTTGCCTTCCTAATTCACTTACGATAAAAGAAAATTAGACGGGATAATCGTGAACCGGATACTCGGGTGTGCACTGTATAAATATAATAATGTAATTAATTAATATAATAGTGCAATAGAAAGTAATATCTATAGCGAAATTAATAGAATTAAATGTGCAAAAGATTAACCGTTAACAGTGATTCAGCTTCTTTTCTTCCATAAAGATTGATGCTACATAGCCACACATATTCCGCCATTTTGAATTTCGGGTGAACCTCTGAAGAATTAATGTTTTTGAGTTGAATCCATTTCAGGTGAACAGCGTATTTTTGGTGGATATAATCCGAGTATTGGTGACGAAGCGGCATGCCAACTTTTCGACGGAGACCAACCAAGTCCGCTGTGCTCTCTATGACGGACTTCCCCAGCAAAAATACTGTCCTTGGCCACATGCACAACCTGCCGTTAACGCGTGCGGACGAAAGTGAGTTTCATTCTTGCGAATTCCTATATTTTACCTTATTACTTTAATCACATATTTCATTTAGATATCCGCATTGTATAAAAATCTGTAGGTGCTTAATTAGGTATTGTTAACGGCTGTTGACCCTTGGTGTTGGTTTCGGCATGTAAAGTGGACAAATCATGATTTAATGATCAAATGTAAAAAATACTTTTATTTAAATTGAATAATACAGAATTAATGTCAGTTATAATATCTTCAGAACAGAATATTTTTCAAAATTCTTAAATACAAATAGAAATTTATAGAAGTTATTTTTATTTTTTCCATTTAAGGCATTTTGTAATAATAAGAACTTTAAGAAGCTTCTAATGATCCGTTCGATGGTTCTTTCAATCTGAAAATGTTTTAAAAGCCAAGATAAAAATTCACTCTGCTTATTTTAACAACGATTATATTAATATATTTATTCCGCTTATAATAATATAGCAATATAATATTGTATCTGTTTATAATAATTATAATAGTATAATCGTTTCGCTTATTAGTAATAGAACACTCTGTTTATAATTATCTATTCAACATGATTCAAATAATTATCGAACCCGATGTTACGGTACAAAGGATATTGTACTTGCATGTTATGTCCAAATTCACTTTCTGGGTACCATTACAATCCAGTGAATTTTTGTGTACCCTACATGTAAATTCTCATATAAATATATTGAAAAGATTTTTTTTTGCATATTTATTTAGTATTCCATAGCCTTTGGAAATAATGTTTTTACCCATAAAGCATTTGGTTGTATGCAGTTCTCATTTGAAATTTTCAGGAAAGCTATTAAAGCCACTGCTTTGTTGTTTCCCCTACTCGGCATTCCCCACTTGTTGTTCTGCATCAACCCGAAAGATAATGGAAAACTAGAAGAGGCCTACATGATCGTCAACGCCTTCGTCAAATCCTCACAGGTAAGAGTATAGTCTCAAAGTTTATCTCTTCATTAAGCATTTTTCAGACTCTTTGAAAGATTCTACTCTAAACAAAACCATCAAAAATTTGATTATTGCGTTGTCATTATTATGATTTTACACATGTTGAATTTGACAGTAGAGATAACAGGTCTATGAGATACACATAAATAAATTAAGAACAGAATGCTTTCAAGTTAATAGCACATGCTAGTTGCCTCCAATTAGAGCTTGGAAAAAAATGGAGACAGGCTTTTCTTCATAACTAGTTGAATTTCGCAGTTTAGTGTACATAATACATGGAAATAATAATAATGGTAAGAGAAAGTAAATTATACACTTAACAGAATTGACACATAAATTTAAGGCGACAACGCTGGTCATCACTCAACCATTTATTTCGTATTACGATAGATTTGAAAGATTAACAAGCATAAGCACCACTTGCTGATACTTATGGCACTTGTCATAGACGAAGTCAGCAATTTTAAGCCGAATTTTAGCATCTCTTGTTCAAGTTGCGCCACTCTAGGACCAACAGTATTTTTTAGCTACTCATGTGTCACAGCCCTTTTGACGTAACGGAACTCATTCACAGATAGTAATTTAGACCTGCAGGAGGAAACGATCACCTCCTGTGGCATTGTCTGGATATGGAAAGACTTTGTGAATACCACAGGTTAATACGTGCACCAGCCACCATATACACAGAAATTCTCAGGCCGGCGGGGTTCGAACTCACAACTCAAGAGATACTAATCAAGCACTGTAAAAACCAGGTTATCCCGTCCTTCTGCATAGCACAGTGTATATTGAAGCAACTTTGCATCAATGTTAATTTTCTACGGGCTAAATAGGCACGGTAGTTTTCGACATGCATCAGAACAACTTGCAACAAGACGTTTAAAGACTAGAATAAACTTCATAACCATACAAAAAGTCAATCTGAACTCATATTGGTGTTGAAGAATTTATGAATTTACTTCTCCAAAATGATAATTAAAAAAAAACTTTTATATTATCTAAACGTTGTAAAATTGAAGACACATGAGAGAAGTAAAAATAATTAATAATATTAACCTAGAAAATGGACGATAAAAGCGATTTACCTTCTTATAATTATTTTACGATTGTAAATAAACATAGTTTTATTTTGAGAATAATATTTGTGATGATGAGTAGGAAAAACCTATTCGACTTCACATGATGAAAATTTTAAATGCTGCATGAACATTATTTTTTACCATCATTATTCTTGATTGATTTACTTTTGTACTTTAAATAACAGTAATATATTAAAAATTAAAAAGGTAGATATATTCCATATTTTCTTAACACCGCAGCTGAAATATTCTCAGATTTATAAAAAGTGGAAACCGGGGGAAGTGAGTCGACTCATTTTTTTTTTCATCAAATGACAGCCTTCAAAGTGGAAAGTTATTCCAAAAAATTAAGGACTGAACATAGATTAAAATATGTAAAAAATGCTATTTAGAATTCAAAATTTTTTAAATTTATCCAATTAGATTTTAATTATTGCGTATTATTGAGGCTGATTAGATTCATTACACAATTGTTTTGCTTTATTAAGTATATAAAATATTTATTATATTACAGAAGTTTAAGTAGACGTTGCATCTTTTATTAATTATAAAAAGGATGTATAAGCCATGCAAACATAATTATATATTTTCTGTTTTTTTAGGGTCTTTTTGTATCCGTTCTTTACTGCTTCATGAACAATGACGTAAGTATATCACAAAAAAATTATGCGACGTTAAAAAATACTTATTTACAAAAAAAAGGATGAATTATGAGATAACTAATTATTCATATCCAGTTACTGTTAATAAGTAAAAGAAGCAGTTTACTTTTACTTAATTTTTTGCTCGCAGAAAAAATATTATTGATGGCATTTTGGTTGATAATAAAAAGATATTATTTTTTTTCTTTCGACAGGAAAATTTCATCAAAGAGAAAGCTGAGTATATATATCTCGAAAAAAATAATCTTTAGTATATGTAACTAATCTTTTATGTGTTTATACAAGATCAAAAAACAAGTGCGAAAGAGAAATAAAAACTATTAATAAGTTACACTGTTATAACTAGAGAAAATGTTAAGCCGTTATATACTAAATTTTCTGCGATAACACACAGCTAGAATTTAAAAAGGCTTTTTAAATAGTTTTATAGTAAACAAATAGTGGATTTCTGTTGATTGTTTTCGTTACGTCCTATGTTTTATAACTGCTAAACAACAGTATCAAGCTGCAGCTATTAACAAATAAAATGTTGCATCTTGGCATTGTTTTTGTTTACGTGCATTTAACCAAGGCATATAAACAATATTAATTTTTCAGCTATAGAAGGCTTGATGAAAAAAATAAATTCTTGAAAGACAAATGGCTGTTTCTTAAAAAGAGAGAATGCCAGCTATTTACAACTATAGAAGATTATAGAAGAATTATATCCAAACAAGAATTATATCCATTATAACTTAGTGTAAAAAAAAACTAGGAATTTAAAATCTTCATTAATCTTCCATTTACTAATAAAACAAATATTTTCATCTGCTATAAATAATATTTTACATAATTTTAAATGATTATAGAGCTTGAATCTCGGCATCAGCATTATTTCGAACTTCATTTGCAGTATTTATGAAATAGTATGAGAAGAATGAAAAAAGATTCTTTTTCCTGTTATTTATGATATTAAATGATGCAAATACTGACTTCGTATTCTTGCGATTGGAGAAAAAAACAGTTTAAAATTTAGTTAATACATTAACTTTCATGTTTTTGAACTATTTCATATCCTCATTTAATCAGATGAAATGTTTTCCTACTGCACCAAAAGCTAATTTCAGTCCTTAACTCTGATACTTGCGTCAACAGCAGCAATATGTATTTTATGAAAAAAATAATTAATGAGGCTGATATAAATAATAAGAAAATCGCCTTTTTTTAATAAAATCTAAAATATGCATCTTTTAGAGAAGAATATTCTAATTTTGAAAAGATACAAAAGAAGTTGTAGTTCTAGTTTAAATCGAGTCAGAAGTAACTTTTTGAAATTGTATCTGCTGTAAATTTGTAACTTAATCAGTAGTCTTCACGGAAAACCTGAATATGTTCCTACTCGAGTATTCTATAGCCCTTCAATGCTGGAGTGTTTTATATTAATTACCTTTCATAATGTAACAGATTAAAACAAATTTACGAGGCGTGATTCAAAAAAAGTTTACAAGCAGCCATATTTGGAAAGTAGAAATTGTGGATGGGAATATTGTTACCCAGAATGGAGACAGACGGCGCTAGTTGTCTTAGACCGGCCGTTCGAGCAGATAGTGTTAGTGTTGAGATCTGAAACAGCGACAGTAATGGCAAGACGTCTAGAGAAGTGGTCTTGCACAAAGGTGCAAGCCGTGATACGATTTCTATGGACCAAGAATGTGTTCCCATCGGACATTCACAGATAAATCGTTGAAGTGGAAGGGGGCGAAGCGATGAGTAGACAACAGGTGGTGAAATGGTGTTCTTTTGAAGTGGGCAGGGAGATTGCCGGAAACGTTTAGATGGGACGTCTGGACGTTTGCTTTTCCCGGTATTGAAGAAACACTTATCCGAAACAAAGTTCATATCAGACGGTGATGTTCAAAAAAGTGCCGAGAACTGGCTCAATAACCAAGGACCTGGTTATTACCAAGATGGGTTAAACAAATTGGTCCAGCTGTGTGATAAATGCCTCAACAGGTTTGGTGATTATGCAGGGAAGTGACTGCCACATGTCTCTTAATTAATAATAATAAAGCCTTTTGCCTTTACCTTGTAAACTTTTTTTTGGATCACCCCTCGTAGATTAACTGTGTAAATTTAAAAAAGATTTTCTTATCGTTTTATAAAAAAAATGAAATGAAATTATGAGCTTCTTAGAACTTGTGCGCATAATACGCACAATATGCATATTATGTATATGATTTTCATAATTGCATATGGTTTTAAAGAGTTTCAATGCGGCATAAATTAATATTTGAGAGGAAAATATTATTCAGCCATATCAGTATTAAATAGCTAGCACTAGAGATGATATTGATTGTTACGACTAGTGACTGAAAATATCCCATTGCACTATGGCAATTTCTGTGGAATGAGATTCCTACTGTAAAGAAGCCAAAAGAAAGATTCATTCTGAAACTTTATCGCATAGTCTATGATATAGATGCTATCGCCTTCTTCTCCTGTATAACTTGGACATGCGTATGAACGCCAAGAATATTCAGATTTTTATTTCCACACAAGAGAGGATAGTGTTGATAGTATAGTAAAGAAAACCGATATTTGTTATTAATTGCATGCCGCTGTCGAACTTGAATTATGGAAGATCGATCACTGGCATGATTCCAGCCATTAATTGAATCTAAATTTCGATCATTGGCGAAAATCGCTGACACAAGCACAAGTCGAATTTCTTATTTTAATGACTTCCTACTTTTTATCCATTAATTTATAATTCATTATTATAAATATTACAGGCTGTTAGAATGAGTATGCTTTCTTCTCAAAGCCATATAGTCCCATTTGTATAGAATTATTGATTTAAATAAATTCATCGATTAACTGATTTTTAAATTCTTTAAAATTAACATATTGATAGGAAGAAAACGCGTGTGTTCTGAAAACTCTAACTCGAAGTCAGTAAAAATTTGATATTCCATTTTTACAGACATGAAACAAATTATATTAATGTTTAAAGCAAACGCATCAGATTAATATAAATGTGACAAAACAAAATTAACAGAAAAATGCTTATGAGACACAAACATTACAGAAGCGTGCTAGCTCTTCTTTAATCTTTCCAAACTCACCAACTTATTTTTAAACAGGGAACAATTTCTTGGAATCACTTTCTTTAAAAATAAAATTGGATATTATTCCCAAAATTGAAATATTTGTAAGAAAAGGAGGTAATAGTAAGTAAAAATTGAGTATGTCATCTGAAAAAAAAATATTCAAATATCTATTCTGTATATTTTGATGTGATATTTTATTGAGAAGAATTTTCCCACAAGTTTGCTTTTAAGTATTGAATTAGCCATAAAAATATAAATGATGTTTGAAAATTTTCGCTACTTATCCGTTGTTCTCTATGACCATATGTGCCAGAGTCGGGAAGCGCAGTTTCAAAACCCTATTTTAAACAAACTAGCAATTTATTTCCCCAGCAGAAGCAGAAGTTTATTGTATGTTTCTTTCCTTATAAAACGAATGAATTCTAATCTTTAACCAAGATATACGTTTTTCATCAAATAAAAAGAAAATCTGGAAGATAATAACGAACAACGCAAAGATCAGATTCATACAAACAAGCATCCTTCAACTCTTCCCTTCCACTCCAATACCAGAAGCGTATTGAGCTGTTGAGCAAACTCATATTACAGAGCGTTGAGGCGTTAATTCAATAGAACGTGATCATTGTCGAGGGCTTCGTCGAGAGAAACCATGGTCTGTGATCTAGTCGAAGTTATTGTCGATCGTTGAGATATACTGCCATCTTTTAATGAAGGTTGGGTATTTGAGGGCTCTTTATTTGTTAAATTCAATAAAGACATCAATTTGCTCTTACGTGAGGGATTTCGTTTTTCTAAAAGCACATGTCGAAATTAATGTTTGATCCCTAGATAATTTTTAAAAATAAATCTATGGCTAAAGCATATCGGAAATAATTTCGTTAAACATGGTATTAAAATTTATTCGTAACTTCCTTTAAATCTAATAATAATAATAATCTAATAAATAATAATAATCTAATTACAAATCTAATAATTTAATAGTAAATATTTTCAATTGCTGTGAAATTCTGACCAATTTTAGTGCAATCTCTAAATATGATTTAAATTCATTATTCTGTTCTCTCTTAAGATCGAGTAGTGAATTTTCTGCTATTGTATAAAAAGATTCTAACTTAATGCCAGAAAAAGACAGTTTTGAATATGGAAATAAAAAAAAATCATAAGATGAATGTACTGCTTATAGCTTCACATTAATTGAATCTTTAACTCTTTCACCATCCTCTAATACCAGTGAAAATTTCTGTTTTTGCTCTGTGTTTCGCCGTATTAAAATAAAAATTAAAAAAAAAAACTCAAGCAAGTAAACATTTACAAAGTGTTTTAAACGTTTAAAAATTTTAAAATGTAGAAGAACGCTTGAGACGTGTTACGGCCACCTTGCAGAAGTTTAACTTGAACGCGCTAGACGCATTACGGACGAAGAAGAGGTTAAACTAATGAGATTGTTTAAAGGCTTGGATCTATCAGCGAATTTTCTATCATTGCATTAACAGATTCTAAGTCAATGAGCAGAAAAAGAAGTTTTAGCCATGGAAAGTCACAAAGCAGAATGCATTGTATTTGAATTTTTAAACAAAATTTTGTGAACAAGAAAACATTGAAAGTTTGACATTATGGATCTGGCAGCTTGCTTATTTCTGTTGTAGCAAGAACAGATTCCAAAATTATGATCAGTCAAAGCAGTTTTAGAAAATGAAAATGAAGGGGAAAAAATCAGAGGATGATTGTTTGGCTTTTAACAACATATTTATCGAATTTTTAAATAAAGTTTTGCTAACAATGAAAATTCAGTGAGAAAGTTTAATATCGAATTTATATTTATATAATATATATTTAGATATTTCCCATATAGAAAAGGCAATGTTGTCAAAAAATATTCACTTCTAAGCGAAAATATCCAAGGAAATCACTACGTCACTAACGCCAAACAATTGAATATGTACCTGCATGAAAATTGATACACTTTCAATTCGTTTTCAATTCAATTGCTTATTTAAATTTATACGGAACAGAGCACGCTTTTATTTATAAGTATGTTGGTATTTATTTTTTCTTAAGAGACAAATCTATAAATAAATTTCAGACTCAAGCCCAGTTTTTCTTCTTCAGAAAGTGATTCAATTTGGCCTCAGGTATTGCGCGCTTGTCACTTTTTTTTTTTTTTTGCAAGGATTCTTATTTTATTCATGCGATGTATGTGTAACAAAAATGTGTAAACTTTCTTTCGAGAATTTTAGAGCATTTAGATTGGATAAAAGAATGTATTGGAATTTTCTTGCTCGTTTCGGTTTTTCTTAAACCTGTTTTTTTTTTTTTTGCGAAAAAATGGGATATCAATAAGAAAGCTAGAAGAAATATTAATGAGAAAGTAACAAATGATGAGAATATACAATAATCAAACATTTTGATGAGAATATCCACTAATCAAACATTTTGATGAGAATATCCAATAATCAAACATTTTGATGAGAATATCCAATAATCAAACATTTTGATGAGAATATCCAATAATGAAACATCCGGGAGAAACTTTTGATTTTAGATTATGAAAAATATCAAATAAAAATTCGGATTTTTAAAAAAAATCTTTACAAGATTTTTAAATAAATAACAACTCTATTTTTAACACTTTGAGAAGATAATAGATCGGTGAAACGCATGTTATGAATATGCAACAAAAAGTGATATAGTCAAAATAAAAATAAAAATAAATTAATGCATTCTTGTAGCTTCAAAATGCCATTTGTTAAAACGAAAAATAATTATGTTTACCCGCCTTCTGAATTTTTATGCAATTTATCTGGTTAATTAGAAGATTAGTACATATATTAGAATATTTATATTATAATAATATTTAGAACAATTATTTAGAATATTTATATTCTAATAATAATTAGAAGAATTCTTTAGAATATTTATATTCTACTAATAATTAGAAGAACGCACTTGAGACACTAACACTGTAAACAAAAGAATTTTTCCCCTTCCACGTCTACAATTTATCAAACTGATAAGCTTTTATTATCACTACTTAAGTGGTTTCGAACCATTTTGGAACCATTCCCGGGAAATACCAGTTGCGTCATTTACCCGAAGCGACTAAAATAATGAAATTCAAGCATTGAAACTGGGCCATTTTTAATCGCAAAAAGAATTGAACATTTCTTTTTTTAAATATTGTTGTTCTTGACGCGTTGTATATTTTACTAAATATGACTAATTGGAACGACAGGTTGTATAAAAATTTAGATTTCATATGTTTTCTAGGGCATTGATTCAAAGAAGATAAAACGTATTTATTTATATCATTTAAATCATTTCTTAGCTGTAAATTAATATATATGACTGTGAAGAGTATGTTTATCTCTATTGGTATAAGAATTAATTATTGTTCTATATTTTAAGCGAATATCTTGCATATATAGATAAACTTCTTTTAAGCCATATAATTTCAAAACGGCGTTTCTTACAGCCAGGAACGTAGCTAAACATATGGTAAAAATTATCTGAATTTATTGAGATATATTACCGCGCCTCTAAGGAAAAAATAAAAAAATAACAAACAATAAGTAAAAAAAAAAAAAAAAATCGAACAAAACTTCCATTTGGGAAAAATATACGATGTATCACAATAAAAAGAGAGGGAAAAGTTTATGAAGTTATCTGTAAATTTATCGGCGATATTTTCAATTAGAATTATGAACTTTTTGTGACCTGCAAAAGAATTCGTTCTAAAATTGAAAAATACATTCTCGGGAATCATCAGCATTTTTCAGAGTTAAGCAACAACTATATGAAATTTAAAAAAACGAAGAAAATAAACGAAAATAAAAATAAATTCTGATAAATGTACAATTAAAAAGTAGCAGGAGCGATTACGAAAAAAATATTAGTTTTAAATTTGCTTGTGTGAGAAAATAATATTGACAGTTTTAAAAAAGAATTTCAATAAAACTAATATTTATAAATAAAGAGTCCGGAAAAAAAAATTCTTAAATAATCGTTTGCATTTTTTTCAGAAATTGGTAACTTGACTTATTTAACTCAAATCCCGTACTTGACATTTTGAATTAATATTTCTTTTTCTTTTCTTTTATTCTTTAAATAATGTAGCATTTGCTCTTAGACCTCAGTTAATACTTCTCCTTTTTTTGTTAAATGGTCATTTTATTATATGCAAAAATTCCGTAGAAAAAAAATTGTTTTTCTTCATTTATGAGTTAAAAATACCAATAAAGTAGAATTTCATCCTTAGTTCCACCAATTGCTAGAGTAATAAGAAAGTTCATCCGCTGTTTTATCATTATGATCATGGTTATTTTCGAACAAATCACTAGCATTTACTTCATGATTTTGAGATAACGACTCTTTCATACGCCTGTAAAATGGATTATTCTGCCTATGAATTTTTTTGTAGCTTGTTATTTCGATTATTTATAGCTGATAAAGCTTGAATATTTTTTAAAGTATCGTGGAAGATTTGTTTTAATACGTTTTACAGCAGAAGGTTTAATCTAATAGCTTCTTAAATGTTTTTTAAACTAATATTAAAAGTTGGGAATTTTGATAATCATGCACTTATAAGCTTAATGGCTTAGTTTTATGTAGTATATCGTTAAATCTCTTAACGTTAAGAGTTAAACTACCGATAATTATCACTTTATGCTTTGATTTTCTTCAATTATCGAAGAATATTTTTATTTTTTAATTAATGTCCATTATCTGGTTTTTCACGCTTATTTGATTTGTAGCTATTCATGATTCTCAACTTTTAATTTATTAGTTATTTTGTTTTCAGATGGTGCATATAAAATTAACTAAAGCTAGACAAAACCTAACTAAGCCTATTATTTACGAATTGGCGAGTTGAGATGAAATTTAAAATACCACTAAACCACAATAGCATATTGAATAAGAGCATTATTAAAAACTCGAATTTGCTATGATAAATATATTGGTAGACAGAAAATCGTGTCTGAAAGAATAGCAAAAATAGTTTAAAATAATGTTCAATGGACTCTTCGCTAGAAGGATACACGCTTGGCATGTCACCTTCATATATTGTTTTGTTATGCTTTTGGACATCTGTATTCATTTAAATCTATATAGGATTTTGTATTTGTTGTATTTTTTCTTTGCTTATTCTAGTTCAGTGAAATATCATAAAAAATAGCAAAATATATATAAAAAAATAATAGCAATTTACTGAACCGAATTTGTTTAGTTGGCTATCAAAGATATGCCTCTATGTTTGCATCATAAACACTTGTCTTGTATACAGGCTACAAAATAAGGGGATATACAACATAGAGGTTAAGGAGGGAGGGGTGGCAGATTCAACACCGGAGTTTCGCGTTTACATTAAAAACCCTTAACTCAAAAAAAAATAATAATAATAATAAATAGTTGCTATTTTATATGTATCGAGACAATGGGCTGCAGAAAATAATAATAGCTTAATTAGATCAGGATTAATTTTTTTAAAATACAAAGTGATATTTTTACTCTTTTTTAATTTGTGAGATATTTCTGAAATTCCACTTAGCTATGTCGCTATGTGTTATATAGAAAAAAAAATTTAAAAAATTTCAAGTTAATGTCTGCATTTATAAAAATTTAATTTGATTGATAAAAAACAAAGCCATCGGAATATATTAAAAATTATCTTTTTAGCAGTCAAAATTTTTAAACTAAAAAAATTATTAAAGTTGTTATTTATGAATATAACAGTCATCATAAAATGAACACAATCTTAAATTGGAATGAAATATCTTGTTTAAATTCTTAATTTTCTTCTTTTTGAAAATCAACCTTTTTTTTTTCAATTTCGACCAAATTGACCATACTTTATCAAGATTAAAAACTGCTAGAAGATGAATTGTAAAAGACGATTTTTTTTATTGTATTCATTATTAAAAATAAAAAGAAATAGTGTTTGCTGGTCGACAGACAACGCAGTTTGATTTATATCTATCATTTTTTTTAAAAAATGCTTTAGTAAATTAAATATTTATCTAATTAAAAAAATATTAGAAATTTAGTAAATTAAAAACACCGCGTGATTTTGACTTTTCCTGCAATAATTCCAGAAAATATTTTTGCATAAGCTGATTTAACTCTATTTAATTTTAACAAAACGTCTGCTTGAGAATACTAATTTAACGGTCGTTTAAATTTTTACTAAATTTTGGAAAATGTTTAAATTATACTTTTTATGCAAATTTTAACAGAATGTTACAAAGGAATTCAAATTGATTTCATTATTTCATCAAATATTTAATCTCTTGATTTTTTTCCTTTATTGAAAGTTTGGGATGAATGATTCTATTTATTATTATATGCATAGTTCATTTAACGAATAAGAAAGGGCAGTACACTACTATATGGAGTAATATGATGTCTTGGGACTTGATTTTATTAGAAAGGTTCATTTATATAAGAAACTTAACAGCCAACAGAGATAGATGGAAAAAAATAGCACTGCTTTATGTCTATCAGAATTTGGTGCTTAAAAATATATTATTAATAGCTATCGATATTCCCTATTTCCAGTAAATCCCAGTAGACAAAATGCACTAATCCTTAATATAAATGTTTTCTTAATTTCAAATATTCTGAAGTCCATATAGGATTTCTTTTAATTTCAATATGAAGTAACGAATTCAGAAGTATTCAAAAATCTTTTTGTTTCATTTAGAACTAATAACTAAGCCTTATATCTGATTCCGATATTGATTGTAATAGAACATCTAAATCTAGATGCATCTAAATTTCTTATACGTACATCATCACAGAAAAGAGTTCTTTCCTCTTGCTCACTCCTGTATACGTTGTAAACTGTAGTGATTAATTGTCACGGAATTAATACAACTATAAGAAATATTTATCAAGAAACTGCTTTTTAAAAATCTAATTTGTCCCTAAATAGAATTTTTTTATAAAGTTGCATATAAAATTTGGTGAATTTCAGGCATTATAATATAAATTTCTTGTAGTCTTGTAGTTTTCTTGTCATAATAGAATTATATAAATAATGCCGTTATAATTCAGTTGATAAAAATTTCAAAGCCTCCCTTCTCACAAACTTCCATCTTCGCATAATCAAATCGAAAATCCTTCCCTAAAAATAAATAACAGTTAAGATGCAATAATTATAAATAATTAAGATCTGCGCCTCTTTCACATGTAATAATTGGCAATGTATGATATTCAATAAAAAATTTCGTCTGAATAACATTTCAGACCCACGAATAATCTTTTAGAAAAGTAGTTTCTAACAAAAGCAATATGAATATTCAATACATCAAATGTGTTTCTCATGAAGCAATAAACTTATAAATAGCCAATGGAAGAAGACAAAGTAAGAGAAGAAGAAGAATGAAGGTCTGAAAGGAACGAAAAAAGAATGAAGAGATCGGGTTGGCCTTTCTCCAAACAGGGTCTGTCCGCTTTTCAAGATCTCAATCCCTAAAATTCAATGGGAGAAAAGTTTTTGTTGATCTTTAAACAATCAATTGTGTGCACAGTGAACTTTAAGAGGCTGCAGGAAATAAAGCCCCTACATGCGTTTATTTTGTTTGTAGATTTATTTTCTTTCTGATTTTATGTTCACATTGCTTTTAACATTTTCTTTGAATATCGATTTCTCATAGTGATAATATAAGGAAAGAATAATGAATTCTCAGAGTGGGAAATAAGAAAATTCTATAAAAAGGGAAAATGCAAATTAAAAAAAAGTATTTCATACTATCTGCAGCTGCACAGTTCTAATAGTTGAACCACTACTGACCACACGGTGTACACGTTTCTATGGTTGGTGCTTCCATTAGAGAGTAAACTTTTTCTTACTAAATTAAATTTGAAATTCCTTCATTAATTAAGCAGTGACAATTACGTAATTATCAAGAATGTAGTAGAAGTTTAAATTCTTATTAAATTTGATACTTCAATACTATCTTGTATTCACGTTACTCCTGCCCAACCCCTTTAAATAAGGGGAAAAAATAGAGATCAGCGATCCGTGAGAACAATTTGACAAAATTGTCTCGCCAATTCTTGAAGTGCCTCTAATATCTCAATTTAAGTTATCTTCTGTTCTTCTTGATATCTTTGAAGTAGCAACGGGGTTCTTTAGTTTCCTTCTCCGCTTCGATAAAATATAATACAAATGCAGAAATAAAAGCAAATAATGGAAATAAAAGAAGGAAACTTTTTATTTCAAAATGAGCCGGAAACAAATACCAGGGACTGAAGAATTCGTTCGTGTAATAGAAAATGTGTTCAATTTTGCCCGGTATTTACATATGGATGCTGATATTAGAGATATATTAGGGAGGAGTTGGAGTAAAATAAAAAATGGCTGACAGGTGATGGGCTTACAGACATGCTTAAGCAAATGAATGGGTGATTTTCTTGAGCATGTCTGTAAGCTTATCGTGATAAAAGCTGACACATCTGAGTCAGATCGACTAGAATTGTAAATGACAGTTACAAGGATGGCTAAGATTTGGGCTCAGTTAAAAAAAATCAGGAGATAACACACTTTTATGAGAATTATATTCAAACTATTCAGTTAAGAAAGTAAAATATATTTATATTAAATATTATGAAGAAATTTTCCTTGAAGAGAAAGAAAGTCATTGAATTGTGAGATGAGCTAGTTATATTAAGGTGTCCAAAAAGGTGTTTCTATCAATGGCCTTATCTGGCTCTGCTTGTGCAAACATGCAGGCTTATTTATTAGCCATCTAAGCATTGGTGTAAGGACAATAGGCATTCAATTGTCGCAAAACCGGGGTAACACCCTAAAAAATTCTTTAGTCCATTTGGTGGAATTGGAAAGGCGTAATTTTCTACGAGCTTCTTCCTCAAGGTGAAACAATAAATGTTACGAAGTACTGTCCTCAACTGGATTAATTGAAAGCTACCATAGCAAAAAAAAAAAAAAAAAAAAAAAAAAAAACCGGTTTAATTAATGAACCGACGAGGCGTTGATTTTCATCATGACAACACAAGATCACATATTGCATTTGTTGTAAGAGAGAAGCTCTTACAGTTTGATTGGAATGCTTTAACGCATCTTGCATACTCTCCAGATCTCGCTCCATCTGATTATTACTTCCTTCTGTCCTTAAAAAAATTCTCTTCGCGATAAGAGCTTTAAATTCATCCACCGAAATAAAAAGCGCACCTCGAGGATTGTTTCTTGTGCAAAAAAAACAAAACAATTTTGGAAAGAAGGCATAATGAGGAAGAAGGTAATACAGCAAAAGGGTTCTTATATAACAGAATAAATAATATCTTAAACAGTAAATATTGTGTATTCATTTCATATAAGAAGTAGGAAAGAAACTTATGGGACACCCTAATATTTTACGAAGCCATTAACATTAACCCTTAATTAAAAAATTAAACCCTTTCTTGAAACAAAATTATTTTAATATCTACTGTTTCGTACCAGGTACTGGGTACCTGGTATTTTCCTACCAGGTGTTTGGGGTACCTTTAAGTGGACACATATAACCTCATGCTCAGGCTTATAGAGGTGAAGTTTAAGTGCTCCCTTATTCTGGTGCAATTGGTGAGGTTTTCCTGCTACAGGACGGCGAAACTAGATTATATAGGCCTAGTATTGTGAATGATTACTTTTAACATGAAAAAATGAAACAATTTAACGCATGAAATGGCTAACTCGATCATTGGACTTCATTCCTATCAAGCATGTTCTTAGAAAGATGTATAGCAGCTCTTAATACTACTTCTTAGATCTTTGCTTTGCTTGCAACTGCTTTGCAAGAGCAATCAATACCTTTCCCTCTTTCTGAATTTATTAAATGCACAATTGACACCTTCATACGTCTCTGCATGTGCTGCATTGCTAATATGGCTGATAATGTATTGAAGGTACTTTTCGTATGCCAAACTGACACATCCGATTTGCTTATTTTATATATGTGGTAATTTTTACAATAGCATAATTATCTGGTATATTTTTCAAGTTATTTTATATCTTACAATGTGTTGTATACTTTCGAAAAATTTCATTACATTCTACATGTATTTTTTAAAAAATAATGATCATTTTTGTGATTTTTTTAAAATTAATTTTCGAAACCAATGTATATTATATCACGTATCAGACAAAAAGAAATTACTCTATGCATTACTTTTTTTACATATATCATAACAATAATTTTAATTTTTGTAAATGTTAAAGGAAGAAAATTAAATTTCACAGCTGAAATAACATCAGAGTTAAAAAAAATCGGATTGGATTGCTAAATATAGTTTAATATCTCTTTCAGTTCAAAACTAAATATAATACAAATGTTGAACATTTAGTTGTTTTTATTCCTAAATTAAATATAGTTACATCATGATACAAAATGTACGACACAAATGATATTTAAAAGACAAAAAAGAGTTTTAAGGAAAATGTAATCTAGTTCTTTAAAAAATTAATTAATCTTTTATCCTATTTCCATTAATGGACATTAAAGAATACAAATCTATTTTTATGTTCTTTTTGGACAAGAAAGACAGCGTGTGAGATGAAATCAAAAGAGTTTCTGTCTTTCATTTGAACATAAGAAATTAATTTCTTTTGGAGAAAATGAATCTCCTCTTTTCATCAAAGCTCCTCATTTTCAGCTTTTGATTTATCTTTAATAAAGAAGGAAGCTGAAAATAATCTCTCGCCATTTAATTCACAAAAGGTTTTAATTAGAATTTTTCTCTCCTTTGAGAAATGGAATAAAGAAATTCAATAGGAGTTATCAAAGTTATTTCTGGACAAATTAATCTAAAAATGAATCTTCTATGCTCGTAAAATCTAAATATAAATTTTTAAAACCTTCCAAATTTTTTAAATTTTCTGGATATTTTGTTGGTCTTTATTTCGGAAATGCATTTCTTTTTACGAATGCACAAGTTTTGATAGGCTTTGTCAAAGCCGACATTTAGCCGGTGACAAGCGTTAAAATATGCATGCCTGTTTTAAAATCACTAGAAATATAAAAAATAGAAAAATAATATTAACGAAAAAATTATCTTCAATATTTCAATTTGGAGGTGTTTATACCCGAAATTAGTAGAGGTGATACATAAAGTGGTAAGTGTGGATGCCAATGCACTTTTTACATCATCATGCTGTTGAATAATTGTTTAACTCCATAATTGTTTAATAATTTGCAAAACAAATCCATGGTCAATGGAGAGATATCAAAGATTTATCAATTCCATTATACTAAAATTTAACTAGTAGAAAAACATCTGAGAATTTAAAAAAATTAGCACTAGAAATTTACGTTACTAGTAAATCCTACGGTACGTAAATTCGAAATTTTGAAGCAAACGACCAATTTTAAGGTTTTAAATTTTTAGTGTTTCATATTTCAGCTAAAACCCATTCTGTTTCCAAAACTTCTTACTAAGAGTCGCGAATAATAGGATCTGGTGAAAAATCGATGACTGGATTCAAAATTTATTATTATTTTTTTTCTGTTCAGTTAAAAAATACATTTTTTTTCTATTTTCCCGTGTACGAACTATGGAAGGAGTATTGGAATCGTCAAAAAATTCGAGCTGTGACAAATATTCAAGTTTCTGACTTCTCCGAGCTTGTAAAACACATTTTTGACATTCTTTCCGTCTGTGAACACGGTAACTCAAACACGATTTGAGCTAGACAGATGAAATATGTTATATGGACTTTAGACCCAAATTTGTAGATTTATGCCAAATTTGAAAGGAATCCATTGAAAGAAAGTCCATGTGTCTGACTTTTCAAATAGAAGTAAACTCGATAACTTAAAAACGTAAAGAGCTAAATAAATAAAATTTGGCACACAGGTTTGGAATCTAAAGATTAGATTCTTATCAAGTTTTAAACCAAATCTGCCGAAGGATTGACCGATAATCGGCTTCACTTTCGTATGCATTTAAATGTAATGACCCATAAACGCAATGACTGAAATCAATGAAATTCGGTATTTTAGCAAAAGATTATAACTGTATATTTGTGTCAAAGTTTGGCTGAAAAGATTCGGAACAAAGGGCTCTAAAATAGAAATTCGCCCGATAAATTCATTAAAAATGTGAGATTAATTCCAAATATTTATATTTAGTAATTATTATTCGCCAATACCAAGCGAAGTATTTGCAGCCTTAACCAAAGTTCTCAATTTTATGCATGGGTGGTTGAGGGGCTGATGAGACCTTTTATAGAGAGTATGTGGAAATGTTTGGGGAAGATCACTCTTACTTTTATAAAATATATCCACCAAAGAAGTAAAAGATGAGGAAAAATAGAGGACGTAGTTAGGCATACACGTTAATATTTTTATCAGCTACTGAACTCATAAGATTAAAAAGAAATGAAGGGAAAAAAAGAAACAATCTTTAAAAAAGGGCTGGGGAGGTATTTACTGTATTTAATCATCTTATCCCCACAAAGGGTGTGATAATGTCTGTCTCACTGATGTACAGGATTTAACTGAAATTAGTATTAGAATTCAGGTTTCGGTGAATTCTAACGTGGTTTCCGAGAATCGTTTCTTTTGGAAAGAATGAAAAGGTGCAAATTTTTCAAATGTTCACTTTGAATATGCAAATTTTGCTAATTAATGATCATCTCTGTCATAATCTTTCGTTTTATTGTTTTAGATTTTGAACATATTTGAGAGCTAATGTAGAGCCAGCAAATCTGTTTATTATAGAGCTTAATATCATGTTTGATGTTTGTATCGATAATAAGAAGATTTTTGAATTTAATTTTTTCCTGATGACTTTTAAAGTAATGACATTGGTACCGCTAGGGTGGGGGGAAAAGGAAGGGGGGGGGGGGTAGTATACGCTCAGGTCCCAGTCTCTTCATCTGATCTCTGTTTAAAATTATAAAACCAGCAGTTAAATAGCCCTCATAATTCTTCAAAATAGAATGCTAATATTGCTAAATTAAACCAAGAAATTTTCGTGAAATAAAACAAGAAGTTATTTTAGCTTATGTATTAAAATACAGATGGTTCCATTTTCCAAGGACAAAATTCATCAAGAAAATTTGCATTTGTCCTTTTTAAGTCTTTCTTTTAAGTCAGTAAAACTTTTCTGTTCCAGGTACAAACAGCTCTTCGCAAGGCTTACATGCGGGCCATCATCCGCCGGAACCCTAACCACCGCTATACCTGTAGGACCAGAGGTATGTCTCAGACATCCGGGACATACCTGTCCCACTCGGATGGCAACATCCTTGGAGAGCCGGGAGGTAGGAAGATCGGGACATCCAGGACCGTCTTGAGACTACAGGAGCCCCCCAGCCGCAGCGAGAGCAAGTCCAGGTCCGAATACATGACGGTCATTTTCTGAAGCGGCATTTCATCATCGATGTTTTTTGGATCCTGTTTTTATGTGCTTCTAAGTGTTTGATATGCTTTGTCCGTCAATTTACATTGATTTTAATTTAGGAAATATGTGTACTCATTGATATTTGTGATGAAATTTTAAATAAATGTGTGTTCCCTATAGCTGTTTAATTTATTTTTAGGAATAGTTTTATATCTTACAATAAGTTATGATTGAAATCTACTTTAATGTGTTTCTTGATTTGGTTGCCAATATATAATCCAAACGGTAAGCAGAATAATTAAATTAGCAACCCTTCGGCAATTGCATTATTGTATTGTTTGCCTTGATTTTGGAATTAGCGATTTGACATAGTTGGTGATATGAAAGGGTTGATTACAGAAGAGTTTAACCGAAGTTACAAATCATAATATTATCTATATATCGAATGTATGAAAGCGAAACAAAAAAATTCTTCGTATAACAGAGAAATATTTATTCTTAGTCACTTTATCGTATGCGAAATATTCAAGGAAATTAATTGTAATTGTCAAAAAAATTCGAACTCGAGATTTTGAAGAATCTTTACATTTAAACCTCTCTCTATCCATTATTCAGAATTCTTATTTATGGATTCCCATTTCTCTGTCAGTCAGTGAATGAGATGATTGTATAATGCAAAGAAATATAAGCAAGAAATACAAAATGTGCTCTTTCTATCAAATCTGAAGAATTATTTGAAATTTTGGACAAAATATATCCGTAAAAATCAATCTGCTCATCTGCTCATGTCCATTAATTACAATAAGATCTCGACTATGGGGATAGATCGTTGCAGGTTTGAAACCCAATTCCATCAAATAAAGGCTGGACAAGCATATCTGGTACATGTTAAATCAGTCATGCCTAAAACTCGTTGGTATGATGCTTTAGTTTGGGGAGGAGGTGCCAGCTCAGGTAACATCCTCCTCATCTGACTGCAACTGAAAATTATAAGGTCCGTCCAGAACAATTTTGCTTCTGCAAAATGCGACGTTAAAGGACGAACATTTTCCAAATTATAAAGTTAAAGGTAACTTTTTCCCATTCCTTAAATTTTAGATTGATCAATGTCATTTCAATGGAGTCAATCTCTTAAAACCTATGGATCATCTCCAAACTTTGGAATGAATGGTTCTTTTGTATAAAAATTTGGATTCAAATGCAAAATAAGTATTTTATAGTTTTATATGATTTTCAAACATAAATTTGTTTCATAATGAGTTCAAGTCATAGCTATAATATCTCTTGGTCAGAGGCACAAAATTATATTCTACCATTGACTATTGTTGAAGATTTCTTAGAAAACTTTAAAATGCTAAAAATGGAAATTTTGATCTTTTGAATAAAATTGTCATATAAAAAATATATAATAAATATAAAATTAATCTGAGTTAAGATCAGCATTTGCGAAAATAAATAAATTAATTAAAAAATTAAACCAATAAAAAATTAATACCGAAAATTGGTGAAAGTTACAACACACTCTCCTATATATTTGAAATGAAGTGTTTTTAATTCTATTCTATATATACAAAATACGTTTTTCTAGCAGAGATTTTTAAATTTACCTATACTTTAGAAAAGATGACCTTATATTTCAAACATAAGCACCATTACCACAGTACATATTATTAATAAAACAGACATATTTTTATGCATCTACTTGTGACAACTTTAATGCATCGATGTGTCAATCGTACGAAAATTCCTCCATAA
The DNA here is from genome assembly GCA_026543865.1 of Argiope aurantia. Taxonomy (NCBI): domain Eukaryota; kingdom Metazoa; phylum Arthropoda; class Arachnida; order Araneae; family Araneidae; genus Argiope; species Argiope aurantia. The sequence goes on from JAPMOR010013173.1 coordinate 89,625, forward strand.
AAATTCATGCATTTCTTTTATCTATACTTTTTTCTTTTGTCTTCTAATCAATTTTATTTTCTACTTTTTAAAAAAATTTCTAAATAATTTTAGTTTAGAAGATCTCTCTAAATTTTTCTATGCTAAAATTAATTTTTTGGCGAAAAACTCACGGGAAAAAAAATTATAGTCCAAACTTTTGAAAATCTGATTATTAAAATATTTTTAGATCGAAAGAAACATTTTTCAAAAGGCATCTTTTCAAAGCCTAATTGCTTATACCCTCATGAGTGAAGACGGTATAAGATGGATTAGTCGGCTAATATTCCTGTAGAAGTTTTTATCCTCGTTTCGTATAGTAAAGCTAACGAGGAGTGATCAGTACTAGTAAATCTATATAAGGAAATAAGAAGAATATGAAAGAAAGAAAACACTTTCTTTCTTGAGAGATATCCCTAACTTCCAGAAGTTTCTTCACAATGTTACGGTGTTAGAGGAACTTTTCCTCCAACGATAATATTTTTCCTCGGTGCGAAACTTCGGGATCATCAAAATATTTTTACATCGGTTCACATATCTGTCCTTGTTATTTATTAGGGTATTATTTTATGAGACTGATTTAATGGTTGGTTGCTACTTTTCATAGCAGACAGTGACAAAATTTTACCGAATATAGTTTCGATATTTAATGGATGAATTGTTCAGGCTTTATTAGAAGCAGTAGGACATAAAATCGCTACTGATGATGTTCTGCCCTTTTCTGCATTAATGCAAAATGATCTTACAACTTCAAATTACAGTCAACTATCAGTAATCAACCACAAACTCTGCAATCTAACAGTTACCGGCATAAAGAAATTTTTAAACGATATCTATAGCAGAATGACGAACAAATCATATTTTCTTCATTAGATACGAAGAACAAACTAATAAAAAACTTGAACAATGAAATAAACTGAAAATATCTGTAAAAAATGTTAAAAATCTGAAATCAATTAATTCTTATTACAAGAGACTGCGACAAATGAAGGCGTGAAATGATTTAAACAAGCAGTTTAAATCTAAAAGCAAAGTCATATGACATTTTAAAAATGTTAAAAAATTAAATAGGAAAGATTTAAGGCCAATTTAAACGATCTATTTTGGGAAAGTGAGTTATGAAACTCTGAAATTTTTTAATTTAATCCCCACTTTCCTAAGAGCATTTGATTTCAGATGCCTCAAAATATTGGAACGCCTGAGCTTCTCTATCAAATATAAGAAAAATTACTCATCCCCTCAGAAACCATAATGACCGATTCTGTTCTTAAGGAGTTGAAATACAAGAAAATACTCTGTTTAGCTAACGGTATTAATGAAATGCCTGTTCGTATATTCTTTGATAATTCTCTAAAAACCTCCTTATTTCCCCAAACCGATATGGGTGAGCATCTCTAATGAACAAAGTACGCACTTCAGGTATTCAATCAATAGCACTGAATGAAAGGAAGAGGGAATTTCTCAACGAATTCAGCATCTCAAATGTTTATTGTAGCTCGTTGAAGGAGCGTTTTGGATCTATTAGTTTTGATAAAATTAGAAAAAAAATTATCATTTAGCGGGAATGTGTCTAACATACATAAGTTAATGACATATTCGCAAGTTAGAACTGAATTATCTAAAAGAAGACGACAATGGTTGAATGTTCTATATCCAATGCGAAGCCAGTTTACAATTTTTTTGTAAAAACCGCTCTATGATACCAGATGAGTTGACTCTTTGGATTTAAAATTTTGGCTAACTGTTTGTTATTACATGTGTTGAAATGGGTAAATTTTAAGTGGCTGCTAAGTGAAAGCCACATTTCGTATGATTACATAACAGGATTAAAATATCACACTGTAACGAACATGGTGTCAAAGGATGCCGATGAAATATCTTTTCATGCAACTTTTCGATTCTTATTCCAGCTTATATTTGTCCTTAATAGACGTGAAGTCTAACTGATTCTTGTCTGTAAAGATTTAATATTATAAATTCTTAAGTCTTTTTAAGCATACAAATCATAAAATAACAAGGTATCGAATTAAAAAGAAAGTTTTTAAACCGATACCTTTCTGACAGTATTTTGAAAAAAAGAAAAATATCCCAAAATCGCTTGGTTTGACTTCTGGCAATTGAAGTGGCCATTTTAAGTCTAAATAGTGTTAAAAAACATTCTCTTTAATTATACAAAAGAAAGTTTCTATGATTAGATCATAATAAAAATGAAACTTCAATAAATGCTTAATAATGTCTCTGTCCATTGCAATTTTTATATTTAACAACAAATACTAAACAAGGCACCAGATGTATAAGAGAAATCTCACTAATTTTTATTAGCACTGTTATCAATATTTTACGTATTTTATGACAAAACTTATGTGGAAAAACAGTTAAGATATACTTTTTACAGTTCAGATACATTTTTTGTACTCGACATTATTACATTTGAGTTCTTTTCTGATTATAATTTGATCTGGAAAACATATTTAAAAAGTACTTGTCTGACAACAAACGGAATAATATTACATTACATTAAGTGCTAATAAAATATTTATCCCTTCTTTATTTCAGATACGTGGTTTTCTTACACCTACTTGCATTCCTTTATGCCCCCTTATTTTCGATAAACAAGATTTCCGCAATTGGTTATAACTTTTGAAATGTTATAGATATTATTTTTTAATCTTGTTTCCAAGTACAATAATCTTAAACAGGTTGGGTCATTCTATATTTGATTATCAACTGTAGGATTCTTGGCAATTTTTGCTCTGAAAATTTTTGTTTCGAAGGACACAAATATGAAACATTTAAAGTTAATAGCTCGGAATGGTTGTTGACACGGTTGCTTTCCTAGATTGAAATTCTCATCAGATTTGCAATATATCTTATTATTTAATGATTTTTTGTTTTTGTTTTCGTTTTTAAGACAAATTATGCCATTTAATATATTAAAAAAATTGATAATCAAAGAAGTACATCCCCATCTTTAACTACTGTATCAATTTTTCCAATATTTATTTTAAAACTATCATTACAAATCATCAATGGTTACTATTTTCCACACTCACCAATTTTGAAAATATTGAAAACGTCATTTCTCTACATAACACAAACATTATAATAATGTAATAACACTTTCTTTTTGTAGAAAAACCTCGACAGATTTCTCCAGTTCAAAGTACTGGACCTTAGTAACATCAGTATTTATTTTACATTAAAGCGAATGATTTCAATTTACATTGTGTATGGCCATTTACCTCCGATCTTCTTTTTATATTAGATGGATTTGCAAGTTTCCAGATCTCGACAACTGCGATTATTTCAGAAATTTTTCTCCTTTCTTAGCAAATGTAGTTATGCAGTCAGAATGCTTCACATTTGTTCTATTATTGTAATTCTAAATAAAAATACTTTTGTTGGGATAAGACATAGTTTCTCAACGTTGATTGACATGATTAAATTAATATGGTGATTGAATAGCTGGTGGCCGATAGTGGTTAGTGCACCATGGAGAACGTGGAGGGTTAATAAAATGGATAAAGAATGATATACACAAACCTCTACATCAATCTCTATGTATTATTGTCGGCACTTCTGTTATTGAATAATAATGCGATACAATTTGCATAATGACACATTAAAAATACCGAATCAAAAAGAATTCTATCTAAGAAGAGTAAATTTATTTTATACTATCCTAAATAAATTTAAGTAAATATACATTTATCTTTATATCATGATTACATCTGTATTTTTCTGACGACAGAAATAGCGAAATATCTATTAAAATAGTAAGAAATATTATATTAATGTGAAATGTTTTAGAGTTTCTAATTATTGCTGCAATTAATATTTAAAAAAAATTTGAATTAGATTTTGGAAATAATATTTTCAAAATCCTCCAATTTTTCAAAGTCGGTTTATCTCATATTTGTCATAACGAAGCCATAGGATCATTTAAGTGTCAAATCACAAGTGCACACATTTAATTACCAATACATGTGTCCTTCGAAATTGTAATTGTCCTCGAACCAGAATTTGAATTTTGTAATATTATTTAAAAACCTGACATATCATAATAATTTATTGATGAAACAAAAATCACACGAACTAATTCTTTGAATTTAAATGTTGGAATAAAAATTTTGGCGACATTTCTCTAATAAAAGGCTTTCATATTTAAAAAAAAAAAAAACTTTCTTCAAATTGTAGTTCTAAGAATTTAATTGTGCTTTCTTATGTAATATTAAGTTAATGTTTGTGAAAATGATTTTCAATGAAATTTTAATCCAATATTTTTTACTGATGATACATTTATCATTAGTTTTGTAATATTGTACAAAACGGTGTGACTCTTATTTGAACTCTTTTTCAATAACTACAGTTGAATGACACTTTAAAAAGAGGAAACTAACTAAAACTTTTTTAGTTACATATATTTTTTTCATTGTGAAAATTCTATATAATGTCATTTGGTAGTGAATTTGTAAAAAAAAAAAAAATTGTTTTCCAGATTCCATAAGTTTATGATTACGTATTATGAAATGAATAACATATAAAAACGCAATAATATTAACCATAAAGCATGTATTAGGGTTAAAAAATGTAAGCTAAATATTATTTAACAAAAATCTCACATTGAAAACCAAAATTGGGGTTGGTGAAAAGAATACAATTGGGAATAAAACTAGAAATATTTTTTAAAGAACGAAAACACTTTAAGATTACTTAAAATTTAAAAAGCATCACAAATAGTCCTTCCAGTTAACTGATTTTTTAGGTTTCTTTTCTTATAGTACTTCACATTTTCTATATTTCTGTCTCCACTTTAACAGAGATTTTCAGTAAAAAAACCCCCGTTTTTTAGTATAATCATAAGAAGCGTGTTTTAACTTTTTTCATTTTAATAACAATTATTTTATTTCTAAAATAGTATTAAAATACAGTTTTATAAATATGAAGGAAAATAATAAACAATTGATATTTTGCAGCAATAGATCGTAAAACAACATATCTTCTTTCATCAGCGTACGCTACATTAGTAACATATTCGTTATCCATAAGTGGATTATTTTTTTCCCTCTGTATGCTATCAAATCAATACAATACGTATTAAAAAAAAAATTCTCTCGTATAATTAGAAGGACATTATACTCATATCACGTTCCTGGCTTCTAATCAATGTTAGTACATTTCTCACGAAAGAATATTCTCGATTCATTTGTTTATACATAAAATTTTAATACTATTCCAGGCAAATATCGTCTGCTTTAAAAAAGCTTCACGAATCTGCAGAGACGATTTCATTAAATTTTCTGTAAAATAAACAGGAAATATTTTAAATCTCGAATGTAACAACTATCAACAGTCACTTGCAAAATTATGTTTACGGAAATGAAGGGAAATTAAAATCGCCTTTGCTTTCATTTTTATGGAGGAATTTTAGTGATTTCGAATATATTTTAGACCTTTTGATGACAGATATAGAAAGGATTTATTGCCATTGAATTCTTCACGACGGGGTTCCTAAAATATGATTTAAAACAAAAATAGTTTGGTCAAAGGTAAACTCTAATTTTCAAAAAAAAATTATTAACAGAATTTTTTTATTTCTATTTTTATAAATGAAATTTATGACTATTGACTGTAGAAATACTAAATTTTTGTATTTCTTTTAGATATCAAAATTGATATTTTCCAAATATGTTTCTGAACAGGAACAGCAAGAACCCTTAATAGTTCGAATAATTTTTAATTACTTATCTAATTAATATTACTTATTAATTATAGCTTTAACAGTTTATACTCGTAAGCATTTTGAACTATTAACTACATCATGTTTATAAACTCTATCATGTGAATAAACTGCTGGATTTAAAATGGGATTATATTTATTCCTAAAGAAACTTATCAAAACTTATTGCAGTAAATACACCATCTTTAGTTTTTCCTTAAACTTTTTTGTGTTCCCTTTTGTATTACTACAATCAATTTTCTTCATTCATCAAAACCTGCTTTCACCAATCATACGCTTTTACAACATTTGAAATATTATCCTTCTGAAACTTTTCCAATGTTTTTAAATTTTCTCACTTGGCTAGAAAATGATACAAAAATAAATGTTGTTTTAATACATTCGTAGTATGTATTCACACACACACACACACACACATACAAACTCAAGTTGTCAAAAGAACAATTACTGCCTTTTGACAAGTAAGATCGTTTGGTTATTTCAAAATCCGTTTTTTAAGTATAAATATTTTTTTGTTACATTCCCAATTTACAAAAACTTAACTATTTGAAACAAACGATTTTAAATAATAAAAAATATGCATATTGCGTATAAATTATTCTATATTATGATGATATAGTTTATTGTTTCATGATGATAAAAAGTAAGCTTAAAATGGCCAAGAAGAGACCTTACTGCCTATTTAACGGAAATGAAACAAAACCTTCGTTTATTCTATATCTGTCAAAACTAATACAGCGTATACATGCTATAAATTTTTATGCTTAAATTGTGAAACTCTCAATAAAATAACACGGCATTAAAATATTGTGACCCTCTCTAGTGTGCAGTTCTTTAAGAATCACCCTTGTTAAATATCAAACAAAAATATTGTTATTATCGCCATGTCAGATGACAGTTCGCCAATTGTGGCAATCGTTCTTCTGTATAAATTCTGATTTTTGTTCCTTTGATTTTTGTTCGTGTTTCGTTTCGTGGTTGGCGTTCTATGGTGAGCGTTTTGTAATGAAAAGTATGGAATTGTTAATTAAATATTATTGGCTAGAAATTAGTTTGATCATTCAGAAAACGAACCGGCACTCGTCGAAAGTTTATAGGAAAAGTGATGCATACATTCCATTTAGTATTCTACATTTTGGTCGTTCACCCCGGAGTTTTTGAAGGAATTCGTTTTTGTTCACATGGATTAGTTTCGTGGAATATTTGATTGTGTATGAATAATTTTCATTTCATGAATATGGAAAAACTAAATATTAAAAAAGGGAGCGTCAAAGCTCGGTTAACTCTCTTCAAAAATTTGTTATCTTTAGATTTCAGTGATGTAATCGAATTACAAACAAAATTAAATATAATCGAAGATTTAAATTCATTATTTGCAAACTACGTGAAAAGTACTGAGACATTGGGAAGAATGAATCGGAAATGGATAAAATCGAAGATGAACTGCTGAATATCGATTCCAGAAATGAACAATTGGAGGTAAGAATTAAACACCTCATTGAAAAATGTAAAATGGATGGTGATATAAATAATGAAATTGTCGTATACCTAAAGTGCCTATTCCTACATTTTCAGCCAATTATTTAGAATTTGCAACATTTAAAAGTCAATTTAATAGTGTTATTGGATGCAACAATAATTTGTCAGATACTGAAAAATTACATTATCTTCGTGCTTCGCTTAAAAATGAAGCAAAAGTTTTGGAAACAGAAGATGATACATTTATGTCTTTATTCCAGGCATTGGAAGAAAGATATGAAAACAAACGAATTATTGTTGATAACCGATCCTGATTACGCATGAGAAATTCTTTTTTCAAAAGAATATCTTTATAGAATAAACAAAATGAATATTGTAAATAAGTTGAGTAACGGAAATATTTATTTGCTATGAAGACATAAAGACACTCTAAAGTTTGAAGAAGATTATTATGGACATAAAAATACAGAATTGTATTTCTTTTTGCCTTTATAAAGCGATGATATAATCTAAGTAAGAATTCGAAAGTGATGCAGGAATAATATGTAAAATAATGAAAAAAAAAAGGTCAAATCCTTTTAAAGGTAAGTTCTTTTCCACTAAATAAGTGAAATTTGAAAAACTGATTGTTAAGCACATTTTCTATTAAATTATCTTCAGAAAAAATTGCTTTTAATAAAAAAATAGAATGCCATTAAATTGTCATGTGTGCAAAATTTTATTAATAAAAGAAAGTTGAAATGAAAAATATCCGAAAATATCATTATATATCAGAAAATTACTTTAAAAAAATCGTTGTTCTAGATAACATCAATGAAATGGCTAAAAAATATATATAATCTCATATGCAAGGAAAAATTTTCTATAATATTATTTAAATTTTATTATAATAATTAGAAATTGTTTTTATAATAGATGACTTGCAAAATTATTTATTTTAAAATTATAAGGAAAAATCGTATTTCTTAAATATAAATAAACTAGGGGGCTCCGCTCCCTGCTCGTTTATGCTCTCCAATCCCCAGGAACTGCTAGTGCAGTTCCTCTCGGATCGCTTCGCTTGCTCGCCATCTACTAAACCACTTTAGTATAGCAGCAGATATATTCAGATTCAATTTATTACAAAACATGATAAAACAATGAAAGAAATAAAAAATGTGAAGCAAAAAGGACACTCTCAAAAATCACCTGCATCAAAGTTCTTTGTAAACACAAATAACCTTTCATTTAAATAACTATACATCCATCAAAGAAACAAATAAAAAAAATTGTGCTTTTTTCACAATTTTTCAAATGTAGGAACTATACCATACAAACAGAATAAAAAAATTGATATTTACAAAAAAAAAAAAAAAAAAAAAAAAAAACCCCAAAAAAGAACAAATTTTAAAAAGTCCATTCCAAAAAAAGAAAAAAAAATAAAAGAAATAAAAAATGCTAGGTACAAAGTACTCTCGAAAATTGAACCTAATTCTCCTCTTTGGAAACAGCAATTGATAGACCATGGATCACAACATCGGTTTAATGGAGAAATATTTTTCCAGCTATCACCTATAGGATAAATACAGATATCTTGATTAGAGCGGTGATTCGTCATTATCTCCAACAAATATCGCTGCAATTTCTGTTTTTATAATAGGTTGGTTATAACTAGGTATATCTAAATTTCTAGTCTCCATGAAAACCATCCTGATATTTATAGCAGGATTTTCTTCAATTATACGATGTATATGCAGATAACAATCGATGAACGGATTGATTACTCTCAACATAGAATCCAATTTTTCCATCACAGAGGGCAAACATCCTTCCTTTCTCTCCATGCGCTTTTCAGTGGCTTCGTTGTATCAAACACATATAACTAACCATAATCTTGTTTGTTATGACCACTGTATAAAAGAGAAATCATGTGGTATATCTGACCATGAAACCTATAGATATATGGCCCTGTTCCATGAGGATTTTAATTTGAGCTCCCATGGAATCAAGGAGAAACCATGTGGTATATCTGACCATGAATCCTATAGCAATATGGCCCTGTTCCAGGAGGAGGCTTGATTTGATGTCTTCTCTTTTTTCGACGATTTCATTTTAAAATCGATTCGGCACGACTTAAACCCATCGTGAAAAATTACTTCCGTTTTTTCTGTTTATACTGTTTTATTTTAATTCAAAAGTACCTCAGAATGAATCCGAAAGATCGATTAATTAACAATGTTTAATTTTAATTGTATCAAGCACTAAGAAAATAAACAGAATCGTCTCAAATAATCGGTCTCAAACATTTAAAGCCTAACCTCGTTAGCGTGGGGAAAAAACCGAGGCCTTACTCATTTCATTTGTCGGTGTCAAGTGTTGCCAAACGGCGATTAACAAATTCGGCCTGATTTTGCGTCTACGTAAGCGTTATATATATATATATATATATATATATATATATATAT
>JAPMOR010013173.1:99405-165747 GCA_026543865.1 Argiope aurantia
TCAATAACAAGTAGTTTATAATAGATGTTAAAAGTTGCTAAATCACATAAAATATCTGAAAATAATATAGTACTGAAATAATTTTTAGATCTTCGCAAAATTCAAAAATTTATCATCTCAGTGATTCTAATACCTTGCTAAGAATTTTTTTTCCTTTTTTAAATATTTTTTTAAAAATATTTTAAGAATATTTTTCAATTTGGCAAAGACTCTCAAGTGGTTGATGGAATTAAACAAGAAAAAGGCTTGACATTTTTACAAATAAAAAAGACGCTGCTTTAAAATGTTTAAATTAATTTCGAATAATTGATTAAATTCAGGGAAATAGTCGTAAAGAAATGAAACTATGTCACATAAAAGCTATTTATTTAAATGTTGTTATGGTAACAAAAAGGATCCGTAGAAATTTTTTAAGAGCTTAATAAATCCTCATAGATACTAAAGAAAATGTTCACCAAATTTCTTTTGAATCTGTTAAGGGATTCGGAATTGTATAAGGTTCAAACATAAAAACAAATGAATTTTCAGTGTTGTATGCAGGTTAGTCGGCGAAGTCCTTTTAAACCTTTTACATTAAACACACCGACTCATATAGCCAGGGTAATAATGTGTTCCTATCTTACGGTGACTATTTTGAGTTTATTGAGACATATTACAGCCCCATTAGCGGCGAAATAAGAAAACAATTAAAAATAAAGAATATCGATAAAAAATTCCAATTAGAAAAATGTACGCTATACCAAAGTAAAAAAAAAAGGAAAAATTCTCAGAAACAATTGCAATTAAAATTATGAAATTTCCTGAATTTGAAAAAGAATTCCTTCTAAAATTGAAAAATGTATCATCAGATTCCTCCCTTTACTGGATGCTTTTTCAGATTTTTTCAGATTATTTTTTGTTTACTTTCTTCATTGCTTAAATTTCACTTCTCCATTGCTATAATTATAACTCTGAAAAACTGTATCAAAGTATTTCATGATACATTTTTCAATTTTAGGATGAATCTTTTTTCACGTGATGGAAAGTTCATTATTTTAATCGCAAATATCTCCCCCATTTTTATAGATAATTTCATAAAACTTTTTTTATCTTGTTATAATGGTATAGTATACATTTTTCTATTTGGAATTTTTGATTGATCTCTGCCAGTTTTTGAGTTCTTTTTTGTAACTTCCTTATTTCGCCGCTAGGGGTTCAGTAACCTGTTGCGTGGAATTCACTATAGTCATTTTACTATAGATAGACATTAATTCCCTGACTATATGAATCTTTTTGAATTTCAAGGGCTTAAAAGGATTACCTTGTATATAGACTAATCACTGTGCCCGCAGATCTGCCTGCATGTATTTTATCTATATGTATGATACAAAAAAGAAACACGTGTAGTTCTAAGTCGTAGAATTTTTGTATTTATTTCATAGGAGATTTTAATCCCCTCCCTAATTAATTACTCTCTAAAGATTCCGAGCAAAAAAAGATCATTTTTGATTTCAGCATTTGGCGTATATATATAGAAATTTCTTTGAGTAACACCACTACAGTTTGGCTAAATATAATTGCTACCTGAGTTTCTAAGTTTATAGTAGCACTTTTAAGTATTAAATTGCAACCTATCAGTGGTATCATAAAGATGTTTAAGCTCAGATATTTAATAGTTTCGTATTTCTTTTAAATGTACTGATAGAAATTTTTATCAAAACATCCCCCCCCCACCATATTTATATATTAATTATAAACAGATGTGCTTACAAACAAACGGATTTTAAATTCTATAAATATAAATTAACCGTGTCATAGCAACTTGATTTGAAAAAAATCACATTTGAAATTATAATGTTCTTTTTAAACCTCTGGTGTGTAAGAATTTTATATCTTTTTTCAAGAAGCAGTGCCATTGAAGATATTATTTCCGACCTATTTCCAACGGTATGAAATAATTCATAAATATATTGTTGAGAATACAGTTAAAGGCAACATTAACACAATAAAAATATCATAAAAATTTATAAGAACTCAAGAATTTAGAGGAAAACATCTAAAATAAATTATTCAATCAATCAGTCTCCATAGTCATATATTATGAAACATATTTTGTGATAAAATATCTTCTATCGAAAATTTCTCCAACATTGTACCAAACAAGATTTCTGATCGTAGATTTTCATCCTTTTGGAAGCAAAAAAGTATAAAAATATTTTCATACATCCATGTTGTGAGTAAAACTCAGTTTCATATAGATTGGAAGATTTATTTTATCCTCTTGCAATCTTACAGTCTTCAGTCCCATAAGAGATAAAATTTAGAAATTCCCTATAAACTTTTGAAGCACATAGGAAAAACAATCTTTTTTTTAAAACTCAGATACGCTACTTTAATATTTACTATGCATCTTCATTTCCTAAAATATGTTATAAAAGATTTTAACAAGTTTCCATCTGGTTTTCTTCTGGTTCTTTGCATTAATTTTAAAACGTATCGTCATTTTTTGTTTGATCTGTAGTGCAGAAGAAGTTCTAATTCATTTGGATTCAAAGGAAATGTGTGACTTTTTTTTGGAAAAATTGAAGTTAATGCGTTGAAAATTATATCGTGATATGAAATAATTTAACACAAATTAAATGTTTGTTTCAATAAGATATATACAGTTTCGATATATTTAATGCTTTATAGTCTCCTGTATAATAGAGTGCTAAAGGTTTTTAGAAGAAAGGTTAATAGTTTAATAATTAAATTAAAGTATCATTTTAATGAATATAGAATAAAGTCTCGTACTAAAATCTCCATATACTTTTTAAATACTCACCAAATGTATGGCATGCCCAGTGGAACAAGAGAAATGTATCATGTATCCTATTAATGAGAATCTCTCTCTTCCTATCTCTTTGAAAGCCGAAGATAATTTGTAACAATTAAAGAATTAATGTTTTTCTCAGAATTATTTCTTGTTTAAGCCCTAGATAGCTACGTGCGATAATTTTCGATAACACCACTAATTAAATCAGATTATGTGAACTGCAAAATTGTTACACCAAATATCGGCACGATTCAATGATATGCAAGCGATAGCATCTTGAAGATCTAATTGTGACACCTCCATTCCGATATTGCATCAGTTCGGAAGTCCCTTCGAGTGCCAAATTAAGTTAAATTATCTTTATTCACTAAGAAACTTCTTCCTTTTTCTTCTTATGGAGAATTATCTTGACTATATGTTGACTACTCCCACCCGCCATGGGGCACACGGGTAAATCTGAATGACAGGACCCCCGCAATAGCATTGGTGGAAACTGAGCTTGTATCCTAACGGCCTTCACCGGTCACGGTATAATCTCTCCCTTCGGATGCACGTCTCGTCATCGGTAAGGGGTAGCCAATCCTACACCATTTCTGTACCCAACTGGAGGGGGACGATAACCAACCACCATACCGGGAGCGTTTCATCCTGATATCTGAGGTGCTTCCAAGGGTGGTGGTAAGAATTTTTTTTTAATAGCAACATTTCTCAAATTCCAAAGAATTCCAGCAGAAATGACACTGGAAGATATTGTAAAAGGTAGCTTATAATCTAGTTTTACAATTTTGTTTGAATGGTAGTGAAAACAAATAATTGAATGGTGCAAAGGAGCACGAAGTTTTTATTTGGACTCATTTTTCTGCTCTTCAGGAAATGTTCTGCTCGTAATAGTATGTTTTATTCTTATGCATTTAAACATTTTTTGGTAATATAATACTTGTGATGTTGCTAAAAGTTACAAAACAAAAAATGGGTATGCTGTCTAAAATTTAATTTTAAAAATTCAGCAGATTTCACTAATTGATTTTATCTCTTGTATAACTTATAAAACTGTTTAAATTTTTTGTGAATGTTAAAAAAAATAATTTTAACTTCCCTATCATTAAGGTAAGGAGTACGAGAAAATTTCAGGAAACCCAGTCCCTGTGGTTTAAATATGTCTTTAATGATATCTTCACTGATCACAATTGAATAATCTTTGATGTCCTTAATTCACTCGAAGATCTTATCTTTCTACAATGCATTCAGCCAAAAAAAAGTATAAAACTTATCTCTCATTAATAGTGAATTTTTTGCTTATTAAGTTTTGTGAATTGATAAGTTTATTAATATTTAAATAATTGTAATTTAAATTGCTTATTAATTGTTGATTAAATCTTCTTAAAGTGTTATTAATTATCAAGATTATTAATTGTTAATTAATTGTAGTTTAAATTGTTTGTTAATTGTGAATTAATTTTTATTAAAGTTTTATTTATTGTTAAGTTTATTAATTGTTAATTAATTTTTATTAAAGTTTTATTTATTGTTAAGTTTATTAATTGTTAATTAATTGATATTTAAATTGTTATTAATCATAATTTAACTTGTTATTAATTGTAAATTTAAATTGTTATTAATTGTTAATTAAGTTTTATTAAATTTTATCATTGGTATTCAAAAAGTTCTGTTTGTTTTTAAACATTATTTATTCATTTATAAAGATTAAAATTATTAGTGTAGGTATTATGACTTTATTTATTAAAATTACTTTCTATTTCTAGAAATTAACAATGGATTATTTACATACTTAGAAACTTATTTTCGATAAAAATATTTTATTGAATAAAATTAGAAAATGATTATTTAATTCATAAGAAATCAGCAGAAAATAGGAAAATAAATTAGAAAAAAAATTATTCTATTATTTATAAAGGAATGTTTTATTATTAAAGAGATATTTTTCTAAATTTTTGCACTTGGATTTTGTTTATCAGTTTGAATTGCACTACTTTTCACCAATTGGTACAAATTTTTTTCCCATTTTTTTTTTGAAATTTGAATTGATTAATATTTAAAAGCTTCCTGCTCCGTTTGTATGTATTTACCTATTTTTCAGAATACTTTTAATTGTCACTTAAACGGAATGAAATTTTGATTGTTTGTTATTCGTGATCTGTTTAGTATTTTTAAAAACTGAAGTCTATTTTTGGGCAAGTTACACTCGTTTTAATATTTCCATCTACATACGTTTTAATGCTATTTTATATCATTAGATGTATTGTCTGTTTAGATTGGGTAGATAAGTACTCATACATGTAGCTCAGGATCTAGATAAAATATTTTTTCAGCCTTATGCAAAATTTTACGCAAATGATTTGATAAATTTTTAAGCTGAAAGAGTTTTGCTCTGCATCTCTTTTTTTAACGAAAAATTGGGAAAATTCGGAGGAATTTTAATAATTTCTTTTTAATTTTGCGTTTAACTAATATATTTTGGCTTCACAAGTGTTTTTACAATCATTTTTTTATACAAATATTGAAAAATATAATTATTTTTAAATGTTTTTTAAAAAATTAATCCGAAACGTATTCACATGCCTTCAAATAAATTTAATGTTGTTTACATAAAAATTATATCACACAGCGAATTTGTTAACTGTGTTGTTTCAAAATGTATAATATGTATAAAGGTAAATTACAAATGAAAGACTAAAACACAACAAATAGCATTCACAAAAACCGTGTGTTTTCAAAACGGTTTCTATTTAAATTCTTTTTCTAATTTTTGCCTTGAATAACTAAGCCTTTCAATTCTTTTATTTTTAATATCTTTATCAATGTCTCCGTATATGAACAAGTTCCTTAAATTGAAAATAACGGTTTTGAAGAATTACGGTAAAAAATAAATATAGCACAGCAAAGGATAATAAATTCCTTTTTCAATATTAAACAAATACCAGCTAAATGTAGGATTATTCTTAATCCTCGCATGAATGCAAGTCAATAAAAAGTGAACACCCTCTGACATCGTTCCTCGTAAAATTAACTGCTCCATTTTAGTGTTATTTCTCTTTCACTGAACGACCAAAACATATAATCCCCCGATTTAGATTCATTTCTAAAGGGACATTTACTCTCATTTTAATATGCTTTCACTAGTAGCGTCTTTTTTTTTCAAATATATTTATGAAGATGCAATCATTAATTTTTATGATTCCCAGTGAAGTCGCACTCCGAGGAAAATAAAAGACAAGGGAAAGAACTTTTATTTTTTTAGTTATGTTTGTCAAAAAATCTACATGTTAGTTGCTCCAAAAAATAAAAAAAATAAAAATATAAAAAAGGAATTCTTTAAAGTCCTATTTTTATGCTTAGTAAATGAGTACAATTATATATGGATCGAAAGCTTAAGGGTAGCTCCGAAACGAAAGAAATGTTTATAAAATAGATTTTATTGATGGTTTTTGATAAAGACACTGAAGTGTAATAAGTGGTATGTAGAAAACATCTTATAAAATGTTACATTTTTTGAAATGAATTAATTTACTATGGTAAATAAAAGAAGATGGATATCTGTATGGATTAAAATGCTTTAAAAAGAAATAAGTAATATGAAAATGGAACTAATGGTTATCTGTCGAAGTATTTAAATATTAATTCGAAGTGTTTGAAATCAGGACATGTGAAATCCTGAAGGCATTAAAATGAAGTAGCACGTTAAAGAGATTTAAAGAGCATTATATACATTAAAAAGTCAAAAGAAGGTTTTCATTTTAAACCTGTCCTTTTAATAATTTTTGTTTTACTTTCTCATATTCTTCACTTTCTCTAATCGAAACAACCAGCCAGACAAACTTCCTTCTTTCGCCACAGAATATCCCCGAACTTGAAATCTCTAGGATTCCTTGTCGGTTAAAATGATATACGTGGGAATATTTATTACGAAAAAAAATTTTTAGTTGTTGTTTCTTATGGCACTTGCCACGGACAAGCCCGCTGTTACGAAGACAGCGATTTAAGCCGTAGGGGGAGCGTCTCTTGTTTTTATAGTAGTGCCAACTATGGCCAAAAATATGACTTTGCTATTCACGCATCACTCATTCGCTTGCATAACCCCTTTTTACAGGAGGGCACATTCACACATCTCACAGATAGAACAATGGAAGAGCAACCATTCCTAAACCAGGACCCGAACCTGGGACGCCCAGATCACGGAGAAGACGCGCCACCCCTATGCCAGGACTCCGGTAAGTTTTTAGTTTACATATACAGTACACAGAAAAAGTAACTATATAGAATATAATGATGAAGGATGAGTTCGGTAGCGAGTATGAATTGATAAAATCTGTTGAATTTAATATATTCTGGAGAAGAGGTTGATTGAGAAATGAAACGAAAATTTATGCAGGGCTTGGGTATGGGGAAATCCATTCCTCGTTCTCTTGTAGGAACCGCACAAGATTTCTAATTTTGATTTTTGGACATCTTGTTTCTTATAACGTTGGTCCACCAGATATTTTCATTATATTTAATTTATAATTTGATAGAAACCTACAAATTTCAGCCTATAGTAATATTCTCAGATATATTGCGAAAAATGGGATTTTCGAACTCCAAGAGATTGGAAACGTACAGACTTTTCAAAATATCGAGTTCAAATTTATGTTTGAAGTTTATAGTATTTCCACTATATTTCTTATACGAAAAAATAAGAAAACTTAAAAGATTGATAGTTAAAAAAAGTTAATTAAAATTATTTTATAATCAACTATAAACTGGTTAACTGAAGCTATAAACTGATTTTTTAATGCTTTACTATTTGTTTTTATTTTTCAAAAAAAAGTAAATTAATGCTCTTGGGCAGAATATTGCTTAGAAATAGTAATATTCTTCGAAGATTAAAAAAAAAAAACTGTTGTGGCAATTGCGAAGATGTAAAATATATATTCCGTACTATTTTTTTAAAAATCTACATTAGCAATAATATTACTTTAAATAAATTGCTTAATTTGATAAAAATATATGTAAATATCACAAATCGCTTGTATATCTACCTCAACTTGTATATCTACCTCAAATGGTTACCAGAATGCACAAATTCTTACTCTTTGTGAGATTTAGGCATGGCGAAACAAACTATTGGTAGGACGTTGTTGCAATTCACTCTAAGAGTTCATAATTTGATCATTGATCTCTTCAGAAATTTTCCAACTTTTTCTTTTCCTATTTAGTGAACTTTTTATCAAGGTATAAGATTTTATGTTCATTTGACGGCTTTATTAAATGAAATGAAAATACAATGGAAAATACAACTCATATCGACAAATTTTTACAAGAAGAAATATGGGATCTGAGAAATATGCGATCTGTTAATGTTTGCAATAAAAATACTATATAGTAAATACTATAAATTAAATACCGTATAATGCAAAAGTATTTATTGAACATCAGAGCCTCATGACAGGATTTGAGATATATTAATTATCGACCAATTATCGTCAAGCCAAAAATTTCCCATTGTATTAAAAAGGCATGCTTCAAACACTTTTTCTTAAAACTGATGCGAGAATATTACATTAATATATATCACCTTTCTCATTTCCTAATTTTGCAAAATAGTCTTCTATTTTATTGCACAGGTTTCACTCAAATTAAGCCAATAATATCAAAGACAACAGAAATATCTTTCTTAAATATTTAGAATGAAATTTAGCTTAGATTAGAAGATGTTTAAAGCTTGGATGGATAAGTGACAAGTGGAAAAATTGTTTACTTTATAATCATTCTCCATTGAAAGAAGAAAAGAAAAAGCCTGAAGACTTCCCAATTGTTGTAAATATTAGTGGTTAACCTCCCTGGCAGGAGTTGCCATTTAATTTTGAGATGATTTCCTGAAACCTTCAACATCAGATGTGACGTTTCAGAAATTTTTTTATGAACACAGATAACAGTATCGTTCTTTTCCACCTGTTTATACAAATGGGTCAAAATGTGGCAATCATGTCGGATCTACAGCAGTTTTCCGAAATGTGACAATATTCGGAAGACTTCACCCTTTCTGTTTTGTCTTAATATCCGAACATTATGCAATAGAACGTGGTCAAAATTAAACACCCCTTCTATGAGCTCTCTATACAGCGAAATACTCAGTATAAAGGTTCCAAAATTGTGTTGGACATGCTATTCAAGACATGGGGAGATAAATTACGCAAAAAAAAAAAGAAACACTGATAAAGGTTAAAAAGATACACACACGCGCGCGTGCGCGCACACACACACACACGGTATGAAATCATTCCTTTCAAATTTTTATTGCTGATATAAAAAAAGAAGATAAAAAAGCGAAGAAACTTAAACTGCAATTGTAAATACAATTTCGTACTGTAAGCTCAAAAATTTGCATAAACCCTTGTTTTCCTGATTCTGTTCAGAGCATAAAACTGGATAAAACCGGGAAAAAGTCATTCTTATCAGCGATAGCTTCGTGCTTTGCTTGTGAAGTTATTTTATGGAAACAAACGAAATGTTGCAGCTGCACTTCGAGACTTTCGTCGACTTCAGAATTTACGCAGAGTACCAGAAGGTACCAAAACAGGCTCGAGAATTTTGATGTACCACAAATACAATAGCACCAATGTCTTGCTACTTACTTCTGAGCAAGATAAACCGCCTGCAGGCATTGACTCTGTGTACCGCAGTTTATTCGGCAAAATTTTTCTAATGGAGAGTAATTAGTCGTGCGTTTTTGGCAACCTAACCATCTCTTTTTGCACAATTTAATTTCTGTGATTTTTGGCTTTGGGGTACTTAAAAAATCTTATTTATCGAGGACATCTGATAACCTTTGAAAGACAGTATCACTTTGTATGTGGGAAGCAACTCAATCGACTAATTACGATCCACATTTGAACAAGCTGTCCCCAGAATGCAGATTTTACATCTGGAAGAAGTGTATTGAGCAGTTTACCTTGTAACCATAAGGTCCTTGTCATTGAATATTTGATACGTTCGAATAATATGTGCTACAAATGTGTATTTTGTGTCTTCAGCCTATTTTCCGTTGTACAGCGCCATCTTATGGTGCCTTTGGAACTTTTTTTTCGCGTAATGCATTTCCCAATGTCTTGAATAGTATGTTCAACAGTTTTGGATCCTTTACATTGAGTAATTCGCTGTACAGAGAACTCAGAGTAGGGGTTTTTTAATTTTGATCAGCTTGTATAAGAATTATGAAAATTGCTACGTCATTCCCCTTTAAATTTATTATACCTACTGATTCTAAATTTCTGATATCTTCTGATTCCGATGACACATTCTTAAGAGAATGCGTCATCGGAAAGTCATCCCTTAGTTCTAAATAGCTTGCACATATTTAATTCCTTCAGAAATAATTTCGCATTTTAAATTCTGTTGGATTCCCGGGCATGTCGGAATTAGGGGAAGTGAAAAAGCTGAGTAGGAAGCAAAAAGCTCAAGCCTGGTGGAAAGAAAATTCTGTTCCGTTGCTCGGTTACAAGCAATAAAATAATTCAAAATAAAAAATGGCAATCTATGTGGTAAAATTTATCTACGAATAAACTATTTCAAATAAGCCATCTGTCAAAGATTTCAAAACTTAATTGGAAAAAAAAGATTTCATCATCACGAGACTTCGAATAGGTCACATCTATTTAACACCAAAACATCTTCTGCATTCTGATCCTGCACCACTTTGTAATATATGCAATTATGTTTTAACGGTTAATCATATTCTGTATGAATGCCAACATTTTAGTACAAAAAAAGAGATTATTTCGGCGTGACTATTTTTAACATAAATGACAATTTAGGTGATAACCGTCATTCAAATGCTATTTTCCTTTTTAAAATGTATTCAAATTTTACACAAGATTTAATTGTATCCCTTTAAGAATTATTTAATTTTTAACATGAAAACCATGCCTGACAAAGTTTGGTTCAGAATGACTAAATCTGGTCCTTGTGCTATAAAACCAAACCAAATAACCATTCTCCAAACTCCACTTTACGATAAGATAGATTATAGAGGGCTCAAGCTGAGAAACAGCAGTTTACGCTTGAAACAATGATTTGGTTGTAGTGGAAAAAGGCCTGTCATTTAGAAAGTTTTTATTCTATTCCTCTAACTTGACAAAGTCTGTATTGATTTCAGATGTTTGCAAGCTCTATTATCACTCGGCGTGTAGCGTAAATCCATTCAAGCAGCGAAACTATTCTATTATTTCTTCCATAAATTCTCTCTAAATTTAATTCTTTTTTTTATCAATCAATCATTGAAGTTTCCCCTTTGTCACAGAGTATCAAAATCCATTACAAAATATTCGATCAGAATCCGAATTAAAAAAAAAAATTTTTATTCATTTATCGAAATCGACAGATTTTGTTCGATTTTAGTACAAGAAATAAGAAGAATATGATATTATGTCATCTTTCACTGAAGTCTTTTACGAAAATCCTAGGTTTTATTTTCTTTTATTACCGCAATACTGAGTGTTTGCCTCTCCGAAATGAGCGTTTCAAGAGAAAACTATATTTTAAACCAAGCGATGATTTATTTTTACTGAAATGGTTAAGATTTTTTGTGTGTGTTTGTTTTAATGAAAGGGAATAAAAAGAAGAGAAGGAGTCGAATATACCTTTGGGACAAAATTGTTTATGAAGAAAAAATATTTATTTTCCTTTATGTCACTTTTTTTCAAGTTCAATTCCCTTAAGTACAATTTATTTTTCAAAAAGGAAGAAAAGTCCAGTCATTTTTTTATGAGATCTGACACATTTTTAAAGGAAAATATAATATTTCTATTTATTTGATATGATACTTCAGTAACAATTCAATAAAAGGACCATTCTTTACATTGATTCTTTTTCAGAGCCAGTTAGTAATAATTGTGATGTTGAAAATTTTAGAACTCATATGTTTCAAAAAGAATTCTGCGTTTCTAAATTTTATTTCATATATGTTTAACCGTTAAATGCATAGCGATGTAGATATGGGCCGTTTGTTTAAAACCTCATATCACTTTATTTAAAAATCTTTGCATAGTGTTTTTTTTATTTTAATTTTACTAAATCCATTTTATCATTTTCCGAACCCAATTAGAATATTCGAGAACCTGTTTCTTTATCTCTGACAATTTTAATTGTTGGCGCGCTATCTAATTAGAATTACATTTCAATTTCATGTTTGAAATGAAACATACAGGAAAAATTGTTTTCGATTCGAAACCATGTAAGGGTAACGAATACTATTTATAAGATTTGTAGGACTCAAGGAGTGATTGTTCATGATGATTTAGAAATATATTAAGATAATTTTTTTGAAAATTAAAAAAAAAAACTCCTTTTGGTGTGTGTTTTTTTAAATTTTTTTCATTAACCATATCCATTCCCTGGTTGATTTCAAATTTTATTTATTAAAAATAAAAATTCATGAATTTAAGAGTTAAAATTTTCTTTCATACAAGTTTAAACATTTAAATGGTTTATTTTTGCAATTTTATTTCGGAAGAATATCAAATAAAAAATCATCCGTATGAAATTGAATTTTTTTATATTTATCGACGGTGAATAGGAAAAAGAAACATATATATTTCGTAAATCCAAGTTTTATTATAAATTTTCAAACCCTCCCTGACTAATCATCCAGAATTTTTTGCATCACTGTTGTAGGGATAGTAGAATGCAAGAACTATAATCTGAGCCCTAATAAAGATAATTTATCTCAGTTCACATAATTTATCATATTCACCCCACCACCACCACACACACAAAAACATAACTCTCCATTAGAAGGCATATCCCATCTTTAGAGTGGAGGTAATTTTATCCGGTAATATTGTTTTACTAGTCTGTTAAGAGAAAACCTGTTTAGTTTCATGACAAACTCTCACCATCATATTGAAAGTACTCCCCCCCCCCCCCCCCAAATAAGGATAATCTAGTTCTGTTGGTGGCAGAACTGATGCCCTGGGGGGGGGGAGGTTTCGAGTTATTCTACTTTCTTAATTTCTTTCTTTTCTACTTTCTTAATTTCCTATTGTCTTATCAAGTTCTTCAATCAAAGGCTATTGAAAATGAGGAAATATGTCATTCTCTATTTGTCAAAGCGACTTTGGAGCAAATATGAATCAACTGAGATTACCTGGAATCCTAAAATTTGTTCTAATGCATGTGAATAATTTGCCTTGCTTGAAGACTTTCTAAAGAAATGAAATGATAATTCTGTTTTATTTCCAGTAAATCAGGATATTTTTCGAAGTCAGCCCAATTGTAATAATTAATTCGTTTTTAAATCATGCTCTATTATATTCATTGAATAGAAACCATAAATATTTATTAGCATATTTTACTGATCCATGTGTTTCAATTATGCCATTCGTTAACCAGCTGGGACGCTGATGGGCATAATATAATATAGAAAATATAATGCCGAATTTTGAAGGCCAATGGCAAGAAACTTTTCAATACTTTTTTTGAGGTACTTTTCAAAACTTTTAAGAAAAGTGCATCCTCGAAAAAATTAACTAATAATATTTATTAGCATCATATAATAAATACATTCTACAGACATTTACAGCTGAGGAAAAGTATATTGAGCAAAAAGTAAGAATTAGAAAAAAATATATTGTGTAGGCACTCAGGATGAATTCCTGTACAGCTGATGATATGCATATTGTACAACAAGTAAGGATTAGAATAAAGAATTTGAATAGACAAAAGTGCAGGGTGTTTTTTTTACACTGACTGTACTGAGAGACCTTTGTAGCTGGAACTATCACTCGCAAAACAATCAAATTTTGTAAGGGACTATTGACGACATGGGAAAAAGGAATCAGTGAAAAAAAAATAGTTCGAAAAGTTGCAGATAGTGGGAATGTGGCGCTTTTGATCTAAATTTCAAGTTTAACTGCACGATAAAATTTTAAAAAGCTACAGTAAACAGTTAAATGAATAACAAAGAATTAATTTTTTCACAAATGTGCTTTATTCGAAAAAATAACATTTGTAAATGGTTGCAAATTTAAAAAAAAGAAAAAAAGAAGAGGAAATTCTATTCGATTTTATTTTTATTCTTTGTTATTTGATTTTTATTCAGTTGAATCGCTTTACTAGGGAAGATATAGACGATTTTAAATATGAATATTATTTTGGACTAAGCATTGCATTCTGTGCACCGTACTCCCTACAGCTGAATGCAACATTTCAAGAGGCATGTTCATAACAGTCCGCGTTATGTTTTCTTTTAAAACTGATAAGTACGGGACTCTTTCAAGATAAACCTTCGATTTTAAATAACATCACAGAAAAAAGTCACATGAGGTTAGATCCAGGATGCGAGGTGGCCATGCAACACGAAAACAGCGACTAATGACTCTTTCTTCTGTAAAAGGATGGCTAAATTTTACGGATGTATTAGTATGTGGTGATGCTTCATCCTGCATAAAGACAATTTTATCTAAGCATTACCTTTGCTGAAGCTGTGGGATAACAAAATTACTCAGCATATCATGATATCTTTGAGCATTAATTGAACCGTTCTGCTGTCATGCTTGGGTAATAGTCTCAAAAAAGTATAGTCCGATAATAAATTCTGCTGTAAAACCACACCAAACAGTTACTTTTTGATAATGGAGTGGGATTTCTTGAAATGCATGAGGTTGTTCCGGTGCCCAAATTGTAGAATTCTGAGTGTTAACAGTCCTATTCAAACAAAAATGGCCTTGATCACTCCAGAGAATCAACCTCTATCTTGGCAAGAAATGACAAAGCAAAGGTTAATCGAAGATCATAATCTGTAGGTATTAATTCATGCAAAAGACTACTTTTATATGGATAAAATTGATTTTTCTTAAAATGTTCCATACTGTTGACGCACTAACATCCAGTTGTCGGACAAATCCACGTGTGCTGCTATTAACAGCAGCGCTCGTCTCTACCAGGCCGAGTTGCGAGATAACTTGTTTTTTCAAATTTTTTAATCATTGTTATTACTGCATTAATTTACAGAGGTCATTTACGTAAATTGTTTCGATTTCTAAATTCGCGAAGAGCGGCCGCTGCATTGGATTGACTAAGATAAAAGAACTTCACAATTAATTCACGCTGTGCCAAAGTGAGATGCAATTTACAAATTAACTTATACTTAAAATGATTTTCAATGCCACGCTTCTTTTTTATAACTCAAAATACTGGCGCTGGTTTCGACTACGTAATCGAACTAACATTGACTAACGGAATTCCGAAGTAGAATTTATCCGGTTTTAAGGGTGATGCATATTATAACGATCAATTCTAAATATTGGATCTCTCCTCTTGCTTAGTGATAGTGGCCCTTACGTACTACGCTCACGTTCTATTGTATTTACACCTCAGCGATCAGCGATATGAGTTTGCTCAGCTGCCCAATACATCTATGGGGCATCGATGTCGGGGATAGTTTGAAGGGTGCTTGTTTGTATGGATTCTCCTTGATCACTTCCTATTTTAACGCTTGATCTATTTCCGCCTTTATCCTAGTAATCTTCTACTTACGGAGTTTGAGCATGATATGCTGTTTCGACAAAAATAATTTTGTTAGTATCTTGGGGTATGAAAATAAAAGCTAAATATTTCTCTAATTTTTGATAATAACTTAAAATTTGTATTTCAAAGTATTTTTAAAATATGTTTTTAGATTCAAAATGAAGATATGGATATATGAGATCGATAAAAGTTAGGCATTTTTTTTTCTATATTTTATCTTTAAAATGTATTAATAAAAATAATTTGGAGAGTAATATTGATTTAAAATTTTTATTAAAATAGAAAAGCTAAATATATTTAAGTGAAAGAATTTGACTTAACTTCTTCATCACTTTTTTTTCCAAAAAAGGAATTATTTAAATTATAGAATAAAATTTCAGTATATACGTAAAACGATGTTGAGGTTTTTTGCTAACAGATTTTAAGCGCTTTCTATTTGCGTAAAACAAATATCACTGTAGATTTGTTCAATATTTCTTGTTTGTAATATATGACAACAGCAATATCTTTTTTTTGCCCTATTAAAAAAGCTTAGAGTTAAATGTAAGCTCAAAACATTTTTTTAAAAAATCTTAAGAAACATTTTAATTTGATATTAAATTTTTAATTAGATTAATTTAAATAAAAATTTTAACGTAATATTATTTTGATTAACATATTGTGACCGCAGTGGCCTGGCGTTAAGGTCTCGCCTTCAGAACCGGAGGGTTTCAGGATCGAGACCTTTTTCACTGATGAATTGTCGTGTAAGCGTGTCTGGTACACATTAAATCCGTCGGGGCCAAACGTTCCATCCCCCACCCGCGCAGTGTGGAAGTTTGAAGAGGTTGTGCCAGCTGAGATGCCTTTCTTGTCATCTGACCACAGTTCAAAATTACGAGGTCCGTCCCAAAATAGTCCTAGTCTTGCCTTAAAACATGAGGTTAATATAACTAAACTAAACTAACTAAAAAAATGATGATAAATATTTTGAAAAGAAACATCTTTAATAATCTTGTAAATCTATAATAGCTTAATTGAAAGTCGGAAATTGTTAAAGATAGGTAAAAGTAAAGTAAAAGAAAAGTTGTTTCACTCCTAAAGCTTTTTTTGTTTAGCATTCCTCAATAAACTTTGTTTTACAGTTTCTTTGTACCTTTCAACAAAAATGAGATATCATATAAATATCCCATCTGCTCTGATATTAAAATTCTTTGTCGTTATGTTTTGTTCCTTTATTTACTTAATAATTTACTTTACCTCTTCAATAACATCTATAAAAAATGTTGGAAAATAGCAAAAATGATATATATGTAATAAACTTTTATGTTCATATTACAACTTAGGTCTCCTTAGCTTCTGAACAAGCTGTTAACTAAAAATAGTTTTCTGCCTTATAATTACCCAGAATGCTCTTGACAGCAAGGACAAATTAGATAAACACTTTCTGCTTTGTCTTATTTACGAAATCCATAAAACGAGGATAATTTATGAGCTGTCTTATTTAGGTACCATAAAACATTCCAACTTCAACTTTTTCTATGCTTATTTCGAACATTCTTTTGTTCTTCATATACAAAATAGAATTATTCTGATGAAGACCTTTCACGAACATGTATCATTAAAATAAACTTGTGAAATGGGGAAAAGATGGTTTTACCACGTCTCACTAAGGATTTGAGAATGATACTTCGTTTTCTATCAACCATTTCACTCACGTGGACCACTCTTTTCTTAACGAATGGTATTATTTGAAACTGCTATCCTATAGGTACAAAAGGTGGCGATACTTCATGTGGTTCAGTTGCTTACTAATAGAGTATTAATCATTTTTATTTCACACAAATTGCCCAATGATGTACGTGAAGCTTAATGTGCTTTATCATCAAAGCCAAGCATCGTATTCTATTAATCATCAAATGATCTATTGAGAAAGACAGATTCAAATTTTCTTTACCTTCACCTTTTTCTATGTGCTCCTAAAAATTTTAATATTTCGAAATTTATTCATCCGAAATCTCATAACGTGCAGCTGATAGAGATTTTTTTTTGTCCTATTTAAAATCAACATAGCAAAAATAGTCCAAATCAGGTAAAACAAAATTCCTGGCACTAAAATAAAAAAAATGACTTTAAGCGGTTGTGCAAAAGACATATTCATTCTATCTAATACAAATTCGATTTTTGTGACGAGACAAATATTTTTGTACTGAAATAAGGTGTAATATTTAATTTCCCTTCAGCAAAAGAGGATTATGAATAAAGAAAAAAAAATCTCAAAAAGCTTTTTATATAACATAACATTTCTCTGATATTTGCAACATGTAGTCATTCTTGAATATAACTACGATATAATCATATCGTTTAATGATTATTACTCGTTACTATTGTGGTTTTTTGTGGGTAGATGGCGCCACAACAGCTGTACGAAGATTGAAAGTTCATCGTCCGGATCACCAATGTGGCGAATTGTGATGCGCGAGGATAGAACCTGGGATCTTGTGGTTCACAGCCCAGTAACATGACCATGATACAAAAGCAATTGCTCGTGTAGCGTAGCTGTTAACTGGCTTATAAGCTATTCACTACACTATCATTTGTCAGTAAACACATAAATGCATTATATTTTTTTGTATGACGTTTTTGTATATAGTACAGTTTTTGAGATTTTTTGTATATTTGTTTTTGTATATAGGGGAGAATTTCTACATGAACTTTCTTAAACAAACTGACAATGATGAGATGCATTCGTCAGAAATTAGTGAGAGTCGGTAGCATATATAAAATGCTTTACTTATAAAAAGGTTTTTCTATAAAATATTTAAAGTAAGTTTCTTTATCAGTTCTTTATCTTCTATCCTCCTAAAATGGAAGAAAATCGAGTTCTTAAGCATTGCAGAAAATAGATTGCAGTTCAAAAGATTAGTATTAATCCAAACCTTCTCTAGATAATGCCTTATTTATTATTTTTCTTTATTTTTGTTTCATTGTCTATTACATTTTTTTTTACACAAAAACATACTATCAGTGAAATTTTGTGTGAGGACAGTGATTTGTATTATTAAATCAAGCAATTTATTAATTTTTTTAAAACAAATCTCCTTGGTACTACACAAAGATGTATGAGAAAAAGCTTGAAGATTTTCGAATCGCTTCTATACTTATGAAGTGATCCAAGTTAAAGTTATCAGAAGTAGAGTATAAACATAGTTTCAAAGCCCCGAATGTATAGGGTGGTCATAAAAATACTTTGCCGATGTATGGTTTACATCAGATCCTTTTAATCCTTTAATCCAAGCCAGATCCTTTTAATTGATCGATATAACATTTCAGATAAAGTTATTCAGAGGTATGAGCTCGAGATTCTGTGTACGGTAACGAAGTCTTTCACGGTTACGGTTATTGTTACAGAACTCTAAATTTTTGAATAGCAACGCCCGCTTCTTCCCATCCCAAAATGCTTCGCATATGCATTGGAACGGTATGTGTATCACAAAAAAATAAACGTGTTAGGCACGCATACACACACACACGCACACAAACACGATTGTGGGCTCTCGAAGGAAATTGGAGACGGTATAAGACAGAGACTGGACATCAATAACTGATGAAAACACAGAAAGAAGAAAAGAAAACTTATATTTGGATAAACATTTACACATGGAGGCCATCACAGGCAAGTACACATTACATGTAGGAGACTATGGACAAAATAGCCGAACGTAAATATATAATGAAGGATGTTTGCAATATTAAGCGTGATAGATTTTTTCAAATCCAGTCAAGTTTGTGGATTGCATTTGTGCATTTTAGATATCCCAGAAGTGCTCGTACTGGTATGGAAACATGTGGAGGACAAGCAGTAGCTTTAGAGCCGTTGTTTTAGATATATTCAATAAACAAGCTGGGATATAGTCAGTCATTTTGTGATTCATTTCCATTACAGCTTCTTCAGGAACAAATTGGCTTCTAGATCGCGATTCATCACCGGTGCAGACAGATTCTTTGTTCTTTACTAAATCAAATTAGGGGGTAGGCAGAATTAGGGGGTATATAAACGACATACATCGGTTTTAATAGAAAACTAGCAAAGCTTCCGGAGCATTCATCTCATTTTGATAACATAATTTTAGCAATTCACCATGAACTTTCGCTGGCAGTGTCATTTAGTCGGCATGTGCAAGCTTCCGATTGAAAAACCAACATATCCACTCCGTTTTTTTATCTGCTTTCTACGTTGAATATCTGGCAAATTCTGTGACTAGGTGTACAGCCTTTGCCATATGCAAATTTCTTTCGTCTGCCTCCAATCGTTTTTTAAATTTTTTTGTTCGAAGAGCTTTTTTTTGTGTGTGCATAACGTGTAGTCTTTTTGTGTTATACATCGTTCCAGCATTATTTAATGTTTTTTTGCTTCTTATGGCACTTGCCATGGACAAGCCCGCTGTTATGAAGACAGCGATTTTAAGTCGGTGGGGGAGCGTCTCTTGTTTTTTTAGTAGCGTCAACTAGGGCCAAGAGTACGACTTAGCTACTCACGCATCACATTCTCTTGCCCAACCCCTTTTTACAGGGGGGGGGGGCACATTCACACATCTCACACATAGAATAGATGAACAACAACCATGCCCGAACCGGGACTCGAACCCAGAAAACCGGGAAGACGCGCTACACCTATGCCTATGCAGGACGCCGGCTCTTTAATGTTTTCGCATACATTGAGAATTTTGTGACTTAAAACAATGAGCGTTGCCATTCGAAAATTTCAAGTTTCTGTATCTATACGTGTAGCCGTGAATACCATGGTGTTGCCGTTTTTAGAATCCTTTGCACATACCACTGAAACTAAACCTGAGATCTGAATTCGATCTGTTGAAAGAACAGGCATCTAGAGATCAATATATCGGCAAAATTTTTTTATGACCATTCTGTATTTATTTATCTGATGAAAGAAGGAAATATACATTTTCCATCATTTTTCATATTTTCATCAAAAAATATTTTATTGCAAAAATTAACAAAATTAAGCTGAGTTGTCAGATTTGATGTTTTGCTTTTGAATATAACCACGGTAATTGAAATTTATTTCATTTAACTGTAGGGTATTAAACTAATCAACTTTAATCCATTGTAAGCATCCTGAAAATACAATTTTCTGAAGAAAACTAGTCTCTATCATAACCTAAGAAAATGTGCTAATTGAGAGCTACTTTTAAACCTTGGATAGAAAACAAGTGCTAATATTATTATTTGGATGTCAGATTCCAAAGAAGTATTACAAACGGAAAGGCTGTTTTAATTCTTTTTACTGTCATACTGTCATACCACAAGGAGGAACAGCCAATTACAGGAGACGTGACGTAATGGAACCTATTTTGCAATCGGTAGGGATAGCTTATTATTATGATCGATTGTGGCCGATTGAACATTTTTAGCTGTCTAGTCATGAGTCTGCTCCGATAATTTTATGTATTTCCGTGACCATGTATTTCTTTGCGAATCTTGTATTTATATATTGGGTTGATTTCTCGTTAAATGACTAGGGCAGTTTTAATTTGATTGAATTATTACAAAAGTAAAGTTTAGAAGAATGCGGTGTGAATTTTAATTAATCAATATTATTGATCAGGGACAATTATTCAATCGTTGTGGATAATAAAAATAACCAATCTTTTTATCGTAAAAGAAGTGTAAAAAGAATTTAATGAGCAAAACGAGAAACGCCAGAAGTCGCATAATGTCACAATCTAGTCAAAAATTTGTAAAAGACATTCACATATCTTTTTCGTTTTCTGTTTGAAAATGAATTAATTCGTGTTAATTCGATGTCGAGTTTTTTTTAGGCTTCATACGATGAAAAAAATATTTCATGTGAATCCAGAGATAAAAAGATACGTATTATGAATTTCATATGAATCCAGAGATAAAGAGATAGACAATACAGATTAAAAATTTGGGTATTGATGATCGATAACTCTCATTCCAAATATTCTGCTAAAAGTATCCATCCTATTCTTTATTCTATCAATTATGCATTTAAATCAGCTATTCCATTGGAGAGACATTGATTATATTATGCATTAATATATTTAAGATATGTGTTTTCAATTCATATTTGCAAGAAAAGTCTTTTTATCGATTAGTTTTGAAATACGCTGTAGCAAAAAATATATTCTTAATAATTTATAGAATTAACTCCTAGTCATATAATAATTTACCGTTTTACCTATGAGAAACATTAAAAGTGCTAAATTTCTGAAACTAGATTTCATTTGTTATTATAAAATTGAAGCGCATTTTATCTGTTTTAAATATATCTGATGTTTGTATTTTTAACATTGGAATAACGAATCCCCACTTTTAAAACCTTCATGAATAAAAAAACAAAAACAACTACGTATTTTTCAAATTATCTTGTCGGTTTGTGAACACGAAAACTCAGCATCGTTTTGAGCTAGATGAATGAAATTTATTATGCAGTCTTTACATCAAATTTGTAGATGCCGTGGAATTTTGAATGAAATAAATTTACAGGAAGTATATCTGCCCGC
Organism: Argiope aurantia; assembly: GCA_026543865.1. NCBI lineage: Eukaryota > Metazoa > Arthropoda > Arachnida > Araneae > Araneidae > Argiope > Argiope aurantia. Next base: position 121,252 of record JAPMOR010013173.1, read on the forward strand.
TGACCGAGTAGCAACAAGTGAGTATGATAACTATAAAACGCAAAGAACTAGATAAATGAAATGTGACGCATAGATTCAACTTCTAAAGATGTAGATCAGAATTAAATTTGAAACCACATTTTTTAAGAAATCAACCATCTAACAGTTTGTACTTTCACATGTATATAAACTTCATAACTCAAACCCATTATCATTTAAATGAAGGAAATTTGGTACGTAGTTTTAGTGTTTAAAGTGTCGATTCATACCAAAATTGGAATCAAATATTTCAAGGGATTAGCTGTCTAACGATTAGTACTTTTGTATGCATGTAAACGAAATAACTCAAAAGTATATTGAATAAAATAAGTGAAATTTGGTATGTGATTTTATAACTACAAAAATTGTTTTGTGTGACATTTTAATTTAAATTTGTCGTAAAAAAAGTTTCAGCAGAATATGTTCGATTTTATTTACAATTCTATAACTATGCAATTCTGCTTTTCAGGATTAGGAAAATGAAAATCTGAGCACTTGTGGCGTTTGTAGACTTTTCAGAGATTCGAAATGTTATTTGATGGAGAGAGAGTAAAAACTCTTATAATTCTCTTATCTGATAGTGAAAGATTACTGAAGTCCACTCACATGTCGCCCTCGTCATTTAACCGTGGTTCAAAGTGACGAGATTCGTCCCAAAATAGCCATAGTGCTGCTTCAAAACGGGACGTTAATATAAACAAATTAAACTCTAAAGGAGAATTCATTTGGCTTAATAATTCTCTGTTGATAGTGAAACAAAAATTCAACTACATATTTTTCTCATATTTTGGTTGAAAACTTCTTAACAACGATTGTTATTTCCTAATATAAATGTGTAATCCTTATATTGCATTCAAATTGTATCCTCTTTTTTACTTTTTTTTTCCTCTAGAAACATGATAGCTTTGATAAATTTATGAGCATAACCGATTCCTGAGTATTACTCGTAATGCGAAACTTTCATTAGAAGAAACATTTTTTTTTCGATAGATACCAATATAAATAGGAAATTGCCTTCTATTCCGAAATCACACGAATCTATAATAATGTAATTTATCATTTGTAAAGCATGCTCTGTTTTTATTAGTCTTCTTTCTAAAATCATTCGCCTTTGACTACGTTTCCAAATTTTGCGGGAATGAGACACATCATTACCATTTAACCCTTTAAAGGGCCATTTTTTTCTAGTCATATTATATTAAAATATTTTTAGGCTTGAAATTAGAATAAGAAAACGGATTCATTTAGCTTATTTGATAAATTTAATTTGATTAATTAATTAATTTGTTTAATTAATAATTAAGTAACAAATCAAGAAACATCATTTTGTCTGAGATAAAGAACTAAAGCATCTAAGTTTCTGACTTAATAAAAAAAATTGTCAGAACTTATGCCAACATACATAAATTCATACAAATATTGATAAATTTGGTGGGAAGCATACTTTCCACGGCCCTAGAAAGGGTTAATGAATTTTAGCATGCATAGCTATTGTCTTATTAGCGTGACACTTTTCAACGATACTTTCAGTATCTGCCTCATTTCACTGAAATGCTGTTGCTCGGTTGAGGAAGACTATTACTTCTTTCTGTCTGGACCCAAACTCATTCCTAATTCTTTTGCCATTACACATAATAAAGATCCATATTCTCTTTGGTAGTTCTGGATAGGTATTTCTAACAGCAAATATATGTCATTACTATCCACCTGTAGTTTCATAATTGAAGCCAGAGACACAGTCTCGTTAGTTAAAATTTCACCTGCATTTGCTCAAGTCCCCCAGAGTCGCGTTCGACAACGCTATCCGGCCAAAATCCTTTCTATGAAGAAACAAGGATTATTTTCAAGCAATAGCTCAATACAGGATTATACCTAGGTCTGTCTTGTATATGAAATCACGATATCTCATCTTCACTCATTTTACATTCGTCAAGAGAATCTTTTTTTTTTTTTTTTTTTTTTTTTTTTTTTTGCCTTTTGCCTTTTGTTTTGTATTTTATGCGAATCCTTCGCTATGCAACATTCTTTTAACAACTGTTTAATGCCTTAAAATCCATACTTTAATTTGAAGACTCTGTAAACTCATGCTTTAATAGCAAGTAATGTTTAATGAAATTATTAATTTTTTAATGTATTTTTAAAGTTATTTTTTTTTATTTTATATATATTTAAGGAGATGATGAGTTGAATCTAATAACATAATAGTTTGTTAATTGGAGAATAATATTAAATTTAATCAAATGATATGCTGCTTTTAACATAAAGGCAAAAATTCTCTACCAAAAAAAGAAAAAAAATTCTAAAATATCAATTTAAATACTCATAAGTACATTTATCAATATATCCATAACTTTTATAATTGCTCGAAATTATATTGATGTGAATATTCTCCAAATTACAAACAAAATTTATGCAAAAAATGAACAGGTGACTACATAACTTGACTAAAGAAAGGTTATAACTATAAAAAAAATGAGATAGACAAACCTTCCTGTTTCACAAACATATCGTTCCATAGAATAATAGAAATATTCGTTTTGGAGGGTGGAATAAATCAACTATCAAGTAACATTGTTTCCTCTAAGACGAGAAGAGTTTGTAAATTTAGATTCATCCATGGAAAATGAATTTAAGAACTAATGAAAGTGAAATAGGAAAAAGAAATTGAATTAACACCTCAATCTTCATCAAAAAAGAAATAATCTTTTGTAATGGAAATGAAGAGGCGATTAAGCAAAATTTAATGAATACTGAACCGAGAAAATAAGTTCCTTTTGATTGGACTCTTCAAATTAGAGGGGTAAAGACTTAGATGATTAAGTGACAGGATGATTTAAATGAAGACGCCACGGAAAAATTTCAGGTTTTTTGGATTAAGTCCTTCAAATGAACCATATCGAGTTCCAGACGATAAAGAAAATCTATGACGTTAATGTAATTCATAGATTGACCTTAGGCATTAGATTTCTTTTTACTTGTAGTTAACTACTGCAAGTGCAAGTTACATAGCTAAGAAAACAATTTTCAATGTTTGAGACGGAAATCGAAAATAGAGGAATATTTTATTCCTTTTTTAATGATATTACAGGTCTGCGGAATTACTATTACCTTCAATATTTTGAACAGTAATCTTAAAATGACCAATTATAAATTTTTGATTAGAAAATTCATGCATAATGCCTTTTCATTAATTCATTTAATGACTTTCTATGTCAATTACTAGCTGATATAAATTATCTTCTTTTACGAATGAAGTATTTCTATTTAATTAATTGTCACAAAACTTACATTACAATTTGTGCTTCAATATTCTTACTTATAGTTCAACGTTTCTGCAAAATTTAAAGTACCTATAATAAACTAGCAGCCTTTGTCTATCAGCACATTCGATCAGATTATTGGCTTTTTGAGCAGTAAATAAATAATATTAAATGCATATTTTAAAAATCATCTTTTGATTTGATAACATGAATTTAATTGAAAAAGTCAAATCAAATAGTACGCTTGAAAATTAAAAAGTGTATAAACTAAGAAATAAAAGCGGAAATAAAAATCCTACTTCAAAATTCATTTCTTAAAATTTTATTTTAACATCTGCAAAAGCCTGTGATTGAATGTTTTCATAGATAAGTATGAATTTCATAAAATTAAAAAAAATATTAATCATGATGTATTATTTTTAAAAAATTATCAAAAATAAAGAAAAGGTAGTACAAAAATAAATTAACATGAGATGATTTTAAGATGATACAAAATCTATCTTTCGGGAGATAATGTTTTGGAAGATATGATCATCAATTTCCATCGGGAAGTCATAATGATTACCCATCCGGAAATGGATAAGCTATTTTCACCCCGATTAAATTTTGAGTCCTGTTTCTTGATTCCTTTTATATTTTCTTTCCTATAAGTGAATAGAGTTTTGGTTAGTTTTATACAGAGAATTTTTATTAATATATTTAATCTTCATTAATTAGTGTAATGTTGAATGAAGTGCAGCTGTAAAAAAATTCAATGAGATAGTCTGGAACATTATTATTGTGATTTGTTTATATTTGGCAATCTATATCTATATCTATATCTATACTTATAATAAAGCTCAATGTGTGTGTGTGTGTGTGTGTATGTTGGCGCTCTACAGGCCAGACCATTCAACCTACAGATACCAAATTTGGCACGTGTATACCTTGGAGGCCGGGAATGTGCACCTGGGGGTTATTTTTTCGAATTTTTAACTAGAATTTTATTTATTTAAAAATTAAGCGAAATTTTGGCGTGTTTCTGCTATAACTACCGAAAATATTACCGCACAAAAAAGATTTTTACATGAAGTTAAAGATCAAAAATGTATCTTTTAAATGATAAAAATGTTTTAACCTTAAAATTAAATTTCTATTTTTAATGAATTTTTAAATAAATATTTTAACTAATTTTTTCAATAATTTTTTTCGTAAAAAATAAAAATTAAAATTAAGCACGTTTCGCATTTATGGGAAAAAATTAGCTTTTTTCAAAGTGTTGCCATCACATTGATTAAAGCTCCAATTAAAAATAAATTAAATCTTTTTGGAAATGAAATCTGCAAAAATATAATTTTCGGCACGTGTTTGTAGGAAATGAAACAAATATGAAATATTATTTTTTCTAAAAAATAAATTCAAGAACAATTATTTTATGATCTTTTACACTCTCTATACAGGGTGTTTATTTAGTACCGGACCCATTTTAATGTTTAATGACTCATAAAATAATGAAGATATAAACAAACTTATGGAATTTATTGATGGAATAACATATATTTTCCTTTTCAGGTTTGAATATTTTTATTTTTGTAAATATCGTCTGCGCGTGTGGTTAATTTCAGATAATTTCATTTTCCAGTCTAAATATCTGTACTTTTCTAAATATCGTCTGCTTATTAATTGAATTTTTCTCTTTTTTGTTTTTGGCAACTATTGAAATGTTATGTTTAATTTTGATGTGTTTGTTCTATTTAGTACTTTTGTATGTGATGTTTTATTCGAGCGGATATTATCTTTTTAATCATATCGATGTTTTAACCTATAAATAATATTTTTATTTTTAATTAATTTTTAAAAAAATATGTTAACTATATATTTTCAACAATTTATTTCCCAAAAAATAAAAATAAAATTTTACATGCACGAGCTCGTTGCTCTTCAGCGATGAAAAATTTATTCTTATCAACGTGTTGCCATCACATTGATAAAAGCTCAAATTTAAAAAAAAAATTACTTAATTATTATTCCAAATACTACTTATGGAAGTGTAATTTTCAACACATACCTGAATGAAATAAAATAAATATGAAATATGATACTTCTTAAAAAGAAAATGCAAGGAAAATTTTTTTTAATGTTCTTTTACAATATCTACATTATTAATTCAAAGAACAGTTTTATTTCGGTAAACATGGTTTACTATATACAGGATATCCACTTTAATCAGGACCCAACAGCTAATTTCTAAACCTTTAGTAATAAATATACATCTACTAATATAAAGTTAAAATGAATTAAATAATTATATTTTATATAACTTGAGCCAATAAATGCTCTGCTGAATTACTAATTTAAAATTTGTATATTCTCTTATATTAAATGCAGATTCTCTTCCCAGTAAATCATTTTAACAAGATATTCATGAGATGCTAATATTTATAATAAAAAAGAGATGAATTACAATCAATTAAATCAATCACTAAAACTGACTGAATTATAAGAATTTGAATGTCACTATTATATAGAAACAGGCGATTTTAGACCACATCATGGACCGTCTCTGCCAGTCATTTCTCAGTTTTTCTCAAGACTGATTGGCCTAGATTATTGAAATATTGATTTTCTAAAATTATAATATTTAAACTTCATAAATCGGCCAGAAGATAGAAACATTTGTTTTTTTTATTTAAAATTGACGTTTCAAGAATATTTCGCAGAATATGATTTCTTTGGACCGAAGGAATTGACTCTTTGAAATAAAATTTAAACATCATTATTTTTTGAAATATATTTATAAATTGAAACAAAATAAAGCATTATTTACGTCATTTAAATTAATTTGAAAGAAAAACTAAAAACTGAATTTTATGATGAATCAGAAACACTTTTATTAAGTAATTCGAACGATATTATATAAATTATGAAAATTATTCTGTAGTACACTTATGCTAATTGCAGTTTAATCATTTTCATTTAAATTTAATATTACATTTTACTGGAGCTGACAGAAAATTCCTACTATTAAACTTCTTCAGAGAAAGGTACGCAGTGCAATGAATAGAACGGCTTAAAGCCTTTATAATTCTATAAGTAAATTATATGACTATCTAAATTTGAAGCTTAAAAATATTTTGCTGCAAATATTATTAAGAATATTACTGCAAAGTTATATAAAATATTTAATTGAAAATTTAAGCTGATATTAATATTGGCGAGCCGGCTGGTCGCCATAGGCGACTGCTATGTAATAAGAGCGATTTCTGAACCATGGACGTTAATATTTTATTTAATATATCATATATTAATACAGTTATTCAAGTGTTCCTAATATATACTCATTGTAAGAGAGAGAATGAAATATTTAACATCATTACTGACAGCAATCGTAATGCACCAAATTTATTATTATATATCATTAGTATTATATATAATCATGATGCGCCAAATCAAAGCTTTTTATTATATATATTATTTTTAGTGCAAAATATTTTGGATTTAATAAGTATATAAAATATATACAAAATACTCCTGTTTTCTATAGCCTTATTTTAAACCTAAGACTTAAAAATTAATGCGCAAAATAAAGACGTTATAAGGCACAAAATTTTACTGTTATTTTTACTTTTAAATAAAATCAGAAAACTTTTTGCAGCTAAAATTATTAATATTTTTTACTTTCTATCAAAATTGCAATTTCACAAAATTGGCGATTCTTAAAAAAAGAAGAAAGTTAATTTTTGTTTAAGAAATTTTGTATAGTTTTTGAAGAGTGATATAAAATTTAGTTATTACATATGAGGAGCTAATTATATATGTTTTTACAGCAATGAATAATTTTTAACAAAGAACTGAAATCGCCATCGACCAATGAAAGCGAATAGTCAAGTTTTGATCAATTTTTAAGAAGCAGTACCACTAAAAAGAAAGTATTGTGAAGTATTATCTACTAAAAAAATATGGACTTCGCCATCTTTCTTGCTCTGGTTATAAAATATTTTTTATTTAACTATATATTACTGCATGCAATTAATTATCATAAAACCTTTACAAAAGTTTTTCACTTGTCCCATAACTTAGTGAAATATGATATAAATCTATGGAAAACTTTGGATTTCTGTAGTCAACAACCATGCTATATCAGTTCTATTAAATAAATTTACATTTTATTTTTATTCATTTATTTCCTTTTTCTTTTGTTTATTCTATTAAAAATGAGTAGTCTATAAATAGTGACGATAAGTCATATTCACAAGAGAATTTAAAAAATATTACGTTTATAAGATTATCGAATCAGAAAATATGATACTTATACACATTCAAAAAATGTCTATATGATAATGATAATAAATTTAAATAATTGTTTAAATTGGAAACTCTTATCGAAAATATAGTATAATGATCAGGCTCGATTCGTTTGTCTTGTCTTCGTCATCATCAGTAAAAGCAAGCGTATCGATTTTGATTTGTTTGCGCAGACGATAACTTTATGGAAAGAACAACATATATTCAAAACATTTATTCAAAAAGCTGTTTCTAATAAGCAGTGTCTCCGGATCCCTCTCCAATCTTTGAAGTTTTTTAGCATCTATTTAATGAACTGTTTTGGCATTAGGGGATAATGTCCTTTGTAGCCAAAAATACCATTCTCATCCCATTTCAATCAAAAAGAAAATAAGTTTTTGGTATATTTTTATATTAAGTTTATTTAGTCGAATACTTCTTATTTAAAAATAAATACAGTGTCTCACAAACGTGATGGGACACTTGTGCTTTACAAAAGGAAACTGTAATAAAATAAATAAATAAACGTGTACAAAAATTTTTGGGTGTGTTTCATAATTAAATTTAGTAGCAATTATTACATAACATACATTTTGTCAAAATATTAAAATATTAATTTAATAAAAATAGAATTGTTTAGAACGGAGCAAAAAATGGCTCACATAAGTGATGGGACACTTACTTTTCCATCAAATATTTATCCAAAAATTTTACTTTTTAAAGGGTTTAATATTTTGTTGGATTTTCTTTTACTTTTAAAACATGATTTAATCTTCTTGGGATGGATTCGACTAATTTTTTTGTGATTTCTGGAGTGATTTTATCCCATTCTTCTTGAAGCACCGATTTTAATTGTAGTTTTGAAGAAATGGCGTGTTTGCGAATTCTTGATTCCAATTCTTGACAAATATTCTCTATGGGATTTAAGTCTGGAGATTGTGGTAGTGTTTTTTTTATTTCAGGACAGTTATACAGCAGCCAGAGTCTAACGTTCAAAGCAGTGTGCTTGGGGTCATTGTCCTGGTAGAATTTAAAACCGTTATGAAGGTTCAATTTTCGTGCTGAAGATTTCAAATTTTGCTTTAAAATGTCAATATACTTTTACTGATCCATTATACTGTCAATAAAAACAAGATTACCAACTCCAGCGGACGGCATACACCCCCATACCATAACTCCTTCTCCACCATGTTTTACTGTTGGCACCAAGTTCTGTTTGCGAAATTCTTCCCTGGGTTTTCTCCAGACCAAGATTCTACCGTCAGAACCAAATATATTAAATTTACTCTTATCGGCAAATATAACTTTATTATAGTAATCAGAATTCTTATTTATGTTGGATTTTGCGAAATATAATCTGAGTTTTCTATTCTTTTCACTTACGAAGAATTTTTTTCTGGCTACTCTACCGTGATATCCAGCAGATCGAATTACCCTTCTAGTAGTCTCAGGATTAACAATTATTCCATATAATGCTTGTAAATCAGCAGCCACTTTAGAAGAACTCTTTCTTGGATTTTTTTTAATATTTCGAACGATAATTCGCTTTATTCCATTGGATAGCTTTGATGGTCGGCCAGGTTTTCTTTTATCCTGAATAATATGAATCTTTTTATATCGTTTAATGATATTGAAAACTGTTGAATAACTCAAGTTAACTGTTTTAGAAGTTTTTCTACTAGATTTTCCACGTTCAATATGCAAATTAATAACTATTTTTCGAATTTCAGGCGAAGTTTCTTTTCGTTTAGCATTCATGGCTGCACAGAGCTAAAAAACACAAAAATTCCAAAACAAACTGGAGAGAAATACTGCAGACGATTTTATAAATTATTGCCAATTGCTTTCGAGTAAAAATAAAACCACTAAAAATATTTTTATTGCTTATTTCAGACGATTTTTGTTGCATATCTAATGGTGTCCCATCACTTATGTGAGCTATTTTTTGCTCCGTTCTACACAATTGTATTTTTATTAAATTAATATTTCAATATTTTGACAAGATGTATGTTATGTAATAATTGTTACTAAATTTAAGTATGAAACACACCTAAAAAAATTTGTACATGTTTTTTTTAATTTATTTTATTACAGTTTCCTTTTGTAAAGCACAAGTGTCCCATCACTTTTGTGAGACACTGTATTTTTAAGTCCTATCAGGATGAAGTAAAATCTCAAAACCTGACAGACTATTGCATATATATCTATATATCTATATATATATATATATCTTTTATGTTGCATTGTTATCTGCCTGCATGTTTTTAGTATTAAATAATTTTAATGTGATTTTTAATAGTTTAATATTTAAAAATGTTGTTGTCACATATTTTTTAATCAAAATGGAAGTAATATTTATGGAAATTATAATCACCTACATTTAAATGACTTGTTTGAGTAATGAACTATTCTGAATATTGTATATAAGCGCATTAATGTTTCCTCTAAATAATATGGTTTAGACATCATAACAGTCTTGTGCACCTTTTTTAACTCTTTTTTAATATGAAAAAATAATTGCTTGAAACCATTAAAACTGTGTTGGAAATTTATTTAAATTTCGCATTATGATTGTAGAATCCATCGTTGAATATCGTTTTCTTTTTCTAATTTACATAATTTCAATTTTGAAAGAAATTATACTATGGTGTTACTTCTTTTTATAACAGTTTAGGGAAATCATAAATCATTTATCTTTAATTTTGAAAATAATGTAGAGAAATTACTGTCCTGGTGTTCTTTTTGAATGTGATTTTACAATTGAAGAAATGAATGTATGATTAATATGAATTTAATTTCGCAAATGATATTTCATATTATTTCGATATTTCAACTTTCAAAATCATTTTCCGTTGGTTTCTTAAATGAATAAAAAGTAATAAACCAGTAGGACCTTTTTTTGTTTTGGATCATGTTAAAATACATTTTAATTTTAGCTATAAAAATAGATATGTAATGGAAATTTAACAGAAATAAGATGAAATACAAGAAAGTTTATTAAATGTTAATGTTAAAAAACTAATGAAATTTAGAGAGGTAAATATGACACGATTTCACTCAAGAATGAATTAAGCTAGTAAAAAAGATAATTCAGGAACAAAGAAAGCAGAAATTTCAATCTTTTAAGGAGTTGAATTTAACTTTCGTTATTGTCACGCTTCATGGGTCAAATCAACCACACTACTTCGATAGTAAAAGAATAAAGAGCCAATAAAAACGTCCCGATGTTTTGGACAACCAAAACAAAATGAAAAAAGGGATTGTAATCTTCAATATTTAATAAAAGGTAAAAATATATTACCTATGACTAATATAGAAAGTTTCGAAGAAAAACAAGAAGGAATTTCTCAAGATAAAGAAATTGTAAAGTTTTTGTTATTTTAAATCGTTTTTTTTTTTTTTTTTTTTTTTTTTTTGTAAACAGATAACTCAAGTAACTCAACGTGGTGAATTTTCCTGCTGTCTTTTATGTAAAAAATTTAAGCATAAGCATATAGAATTAAAATTAAATATTTCGATATAATAATAAAAAAAAACTTGTAAAAAAATCTAAGCAAATCTGACAATTTCTTTTAACTGAATAATTTTAGTCAAACTTATTTAAGGAAAAAATAATGAAGTTTTATTCTTTCATTGCTTTTCTTTTTTACTTTACTCTTTATTAAATTTTCTTTAGAAGTACTGATATGATTCAGTTGAATTCAGTTGAAGTTGTTGAATAATTATTTGAAAAATCAGATTATTAGAGATGCTAATAAGGAACTTATTATTTATTACGTGTTTGTGTTTTTAATTGGTAGTATGTTTCCTTATTATTTAGAAATGAAACATTTGAACAGGATTTGTCCAGAATATCGCGATCACAATAGTAGGTGTTACAGTCGGTGCATGATAATATATTCAATCACAAATAGCTCATTTTCTTAGAGTTTTAACAAGAAACTATATTAAATAAATAAATAAATTTATTGAATCTGTATTCGCCTGATTTGGAATTTTTTTCTCTTTATTCTCCTTTTCCACAAAATCAAGTAATTAAAAGATTTTGATGATATTTTAATCATACAAACTGCTCCAATGCATGTTCTGGAAACAATTCCATAAAAATGAAATAAAATAAAGGCATTAAAATATTTATTAAATCGATGTCAACAATATATTGAAGATGAAGGAAAGGATTTTGAATTGAAAAAATAATAATTTCTTGTTTCCGTTTTATTTTGCACTAGGTTTAACAATTCGTTGACACACTGCGTACCACCTTTTAGATGAAAAATGTAGAATATAGAACAATTACAGATGTTTAACGGAAGGTACGTTTTATTATATATACATATTTATTTTCTTTTTAAAACTTAATAAGAACCATTTCTGTGTAATAGTTAATTTCTATCCCATGTATTTTCTTAAAATTTCCTCTGATAAATTAAAGTGAAACATTAATAGAATACTTTCTTTAATTCATTGTTAAGGACCGCGAATTAAACTGGACTGAAAATTTAGTCTCCATGTATTAAATAAATAACGGATTCTTTTCTGATAAACTATATTTAATTGAAAATTTAATTAACATTCGCAATTTGAAAAGTTTGCACTATTTTTACTTTTGTTTTAAGTAATAAGTATGTAAAGTTTGTTGAATTCTGCCTCGTTGTTTTAGAGGTTTGGGGGATATAAATAATATTTACTATGTCGCTGTAACAAATTTTATATACATAAAGATAATATGCTCCAAAAATTGCATTATATGCAATAAGCTAATGAATAAAAATGTTAACACCTCAGTTAATTTAATTTATAAAATCTATTTAATTTAAGTTCTGAGAAATTTTTATTACATTTATTCTAAAAAAGTTAAAAAAGAAACAGACTCTTTGAAATAAAATTTTAAGAAATAAGTTTTAAAAAGAATTTATCTCTTGTTAAATAATAGAATAGTTGAAAAATTTCTCTAAAAGTAATTCTAGAAATAAAAATTCTGCCTTATGCAGCCGTTAACAAATTATTTTGACATTAAATAAACTTTGTTGCGGTAATGTCATATCATTTCTGCATTTGCATTTTGTATCTTTCTGCCCAGTTTGGTGGGAAAATGAGTGTATTGTTCCTTATTATTCGCCGTTCTTTTTACTTCATTATTACAGTAAAGGAGTGTGATAAAGAGGAAAATTTTTTTTCTTAAATATATTAACAAGGAACATATTACCCAAATTATTTTAAACATACTTTATTTCAGCTATCCTGGACAATTCCAGCTGAATCAAATTTTATTTCATAATTTTTAAAACGAAATATTTCATATATTTCTAAGGTAAAGCATCATGTTTATGCAAGTATTTGCTATTCAAAAAATGCATTACTTCAAAAGTACCCATTTTTATACAACCATAATTTTTAATCTTTGTATTTTCAATGCTTTTAGAGAATTATTTAGTTAGAAAGAACAAGAAAAATGTAAAAACAGCAAATAATATTTACTAAAAAGGCTTATTTTTGACAATAAAACAGAATAGAAGTTAAAAATGGGTCCTTTTAGAGAAATAACATGTTTACCAACCTACTGTTTTAAAAATAAACTTTCTTTCGCATTTCAAACAAATCTTTCAGTTTAATTTTATCTCAGATAAAGCACTTCACACATGATGATACGCTTCCTTAGAAAAATTAATTGTTTTGAGAAAAGGGTGAATATTAGAGAGATAAAAATAGAGGAATTAGAATTTCGAAAGTTTGAAACTGGTGCACAGGTTTGTGTTATAATGTTGATACGCAATGAATTGTTAAAACCCGTGGTCCTCTAATATATAAGGAGTATTGCAATCATTATAAATTTTGTGTTCGAGATTTTAATGAATCTCCTCATTCCATGCCTTCTTGAGCACAGAAAATACATTTTTAAAATTATAATAGCTAAAACATTTTTTGATCTTGATGGTTAACAGAAATTGTTAATGGTCTTTATAAGAAATACAACAAACTCTATACCGAATAACAACATTATATTCCAAAAGAAACTCTAAAATATAATAGCAAATTAAATAGCAGCGCAGAATAACAACACTCAGCATAAAAGAATGAAAGAACTTGATTTAGGACAAGAACTTGGCAAGTGAATAAAAAAAATTCACTTGAGTGACGCGCGTTTGCTCTTATATTTATATAATCTCATTCAGACACATCAAATATTCAAAAAGGGTATAAGATATCTTGGCTACTAATAGAGATATCATGACAGTTCTAGTATTTTCTAGAATCTTCATTTTTGTCGCCAAATTCGTCACCTAATCTATCTCCAAGGCGGAAGTTTTTGACTTGTCCTTCATTCACCATCTATGGAGAATATTTGTAATTTTTTTCTCTTTAAAATGAGAATAGCTGCGCAAGAGAACTATATTAGAGATTTGTAATACTGCACAAAGAGCAATGGTAATCTTGGACATCCAAAATTGTTGAATTTCTATGCTCGCAGTTGGAATGCTAAATTTCAACCGTGGAAATCCAACAATATTCTAACATACTTATGAGCGTTTTAAGCCAGAATTTTCTACTTTATTCTGTTTTTTTTTTAGATTTATGACTTTATATTTTGTATTTTGATCAATTCTGTATATGCAAATACAGAAAGGAAATTATTAGGGAACGGAAAAAACTTTTAATTTTGAAATAAAATTCTCAAATAAAAAAAAACCCAATTAATGCGGCTTATATTTCAAAACTTTTTCCAAATGATTTCAAAGCATCTATTTTCTTTAATCTAAGTCTTCCTGTTATTAAGAGCATACAAATATCAGTGTTTAAAAAGAAAAAAAATGTTATTTAACCTTAAGAAGAAAAATGATTGAGATAATAAAGTAAACAAACTTAATTACTAGAGTAAAAGTATATAAAAATAAGGAAATTTAAATTAGTTAACATTCCAGAAGAATGCGATTAGTATCACCTCTTTCGTCGTCTTTCATTGTTTTCAAAAATATTTCTGATAAGTTAAAAAAATATCGTGCCCTGCAGAATCTTGATTCAAGTAAAAGTCCCATCTTGCTCTTTTTGGATCTTCTTTATCAAAATATTCTCTAGTTATTCTTTCTGTGAAAGAACTATTCTATCCTCCCCAAGACAAGAAAGTTCTATTTTACTTCAAATATTTTATTTTTCAAACGTTTCTGATCTTCCTCGAATCGAAAGTTTCGAACCTTCTGATCTGCCCAGACGTATTTTAAAAATGATTTCGAAAAACTCATTTTTTAAATACGTCTGTTAGTTTACAAACATGATAACTCAATAACAGTTTGAGCTAAACGGAAAGAATTTAGTATGTGATCCTAACGTCATATTTTTAGATTTCTATCAAATTTTGGTGGAAACCAATTGATGGAATTTTGTCTGTCCAAGTGCGCATGAATTCCATATGTACAAAATGTAAAGAGCTAAAAACATAAAATTTGGTCTACAGGCTTAGCATCTAAATATACTTTCTGAATTCTAAACCAAATCTGTCAAAGGGTTGACTAGGTCGAATCTGTAAGTTGTTGATCTTCCCCAAACTTGAAAAATATATTTTTGGACTTATGTTTTTCCATTTGTAAACATGCTAACAGAAAACTGATAGCTAGAACAATGAAATTTGATACATGATATTAACACCAATTTGTATATTTAAAATTTGTCTGACTCTCTGTATATATTTGAAAATGATAGTTCAGTAACCAAATACATGCCATTTGATACATAATTTTACTATATAAAATGTATATTTACGTTAATTATTCAACCAAAACCTGGAAATAGATGACCATATGTCTGCCTGTTTATTCTTATCGTAATATCTAAATGACTTAAGCAGTAGAATCTTAGAAAATGATATTTGGTATATCGCTTTGGACTAAAATGATAAATCTGATGCAAAATTTGGTCACAATTTTTGAAAGAAAGGGTTTCTAAAATGCATTCTCTTTATTCTACAATATGGTTACAAAGTTTTTTCCAGAATAATAAAATTATTACAAAAGTGACATTGAGTAATGATACTGCACAATTTTTACCTTGAAATATCCATCTCAATTTTTTCTCAGTCTAACAGATAGCACAAATAATGCAGAAGTACTGATTGATTTTACTTTCGAAATTTATCCAAATTGTGTCGGCAAAGGAAAAAAAAATCAGCATGTTTTTGGTTCCTTAATTCAAATTTGCACAATTTTGGGATTATATAAGAAACAAAGTATTTGCAACGCCATTCAAATTATTGATATACTCAGAATTAGGATCAGAGACATTGAGTCTAGTTTGGCAGCCACAATGTTAAACAATCCGTGACGATAATTGGAATTCTATATTGACAAGCTTCGAACTACTATGGAAGCTCAAGCTGTAATTTATTGATGCAAGGGGTTTCATTAAAAGTTTTATAAATGTTTTTATAAATGTTCATATCTCGAAACAACCTTATATCAACTTAAAATAATTTTTTTTACAATTAATTTTATGTAAAGAGGGAAAAGATTTGTGACCACTCCAAAACATGAATCAATACGTATGAGTTTTATAACGCAGATGTCGGGGGTGGGGGATTCCCTCTTAAGGTACCCGACTAGGTTCGGAGACGAATTTTTAAAATAAAGATGTAACATTTTTTATTGTACCAAATAGCTAAAACAATCTTCAAAAGTCACTATTAGAAGAAAAAAAAATACATTAATTGATTTTAATTTTTGAAAAAAAAAGGAAAAAAAAAACCCTACTTATTTAACGAAAATTAAGCAAAAACTATTAGGATAAATAAAATAAGTTAAAAAAATAATGGAACTATGTAAATTATATTTCACCTATATATAGTTCAAATTACATAAAATGTAACAAACCACAAGATAAAAATTATTTTAATCAATAAAAATTTTATAAAGCTTTGAATTTGCCGTTAATGATTTTTTTTGTCAAAATATTCTATGTTTTGAACTTAAAGTGTCTGTAAAACATGTTTAAATGAAAATACCTTAAATTCCTATATCTATCACACCCTCAAAAGAATTGGATACATGCATTCCAAATTTCCTGAAATTTTATTGAATTGAACTTGAGATATCATGTTTTCCGTGAATTAAATCAATCACAGTGAAATATTCTTTTCTCAGAAAATGCGTTTAGATGTACTTGTAAATTAGTTCATTAAATTCGCTGGAAACAAAGGTAGTTTTCACATTTTTTTAACTAAAAGGCCAAAAATAAACAAACTACGGTGAGTAGGTAGAGATAGAATATAAAAATATTAAATATTTTTTTAATGAATTAAATATTATTATCTTATAAAAATTAAATAAATCCTTCATTTTCGATTAAAAATGGCGTTGTTTCCGATTTCATATTTATTTGTTGCTCATTATTGAAACTATTGTACCTACAGTTCTATCTCACATATATTAAAAATAAAGTCTGTTTTAGAATCTATGAAGTTTGGAATTTATTTTCGGATCATAAAAAAAAGTTCAAAATTTTCTGGAAAAATCGCTTTTTTAACCTAGTCGGATACTTTAAAGATTTGCAAAGACATTGCAGAGTTTGTTGTCTCCCCTTCCGTCCATGATATGTTTAGTTGCTGCAGATGTTTATAAACAGTTGCGAAAAAAGGTTGCTAGGTTTATTATTAAGTTGAGGGGAGACCCATCTCACTGGTTTCGATTAGGACTTTTGTTTCTGGGAAATTAATATCTACCTCATATTTCTTTGTAGCTTGAAAATAACCTTAATAACGTAAGTGAACCACACACAAATATTGAAAGATTTCAAAAGAAACAATAAAGAAAACGACAATGCATATTTATTTTCTGAGCAGATTTTACAGTTAAACCAGGGAAATATTACTTCTTCGTATACGTAGTATAGAGTAAAGTAATCGTCAAAAAATTCGAGCTCAAGATTTTGGCGAATCTTTACTTTCAAACAGCCCTGAGTTCGAAAAACATATTTTTTTGAAAATGTCCGTCTGTCTCTGACAAAGACAACATGAAAATGCCATGAGCTATACAGCTGAAATTTGGTACATGATCTTTACGCAAGATTTGCAGATTTCTATCAATTTTTGAATAAAGTCTGTTCAGGGGAATTTCGCCTGCCCTAGTATATATACAATACGAATAGTTAATAGTATATATACAAAACGAAGAGAGCTATATGTATAAGAATTAGAACACGGACTTAAGATCCATAGAGCAGACACACTTCAAATTTTGAGTCATACCCAACAAAGCTTGATCTTCTGTCGTTTGTAATTTCAAAAACATATAACCGCGACAATTCAAAAGCGCAGTAACCTATATATATGAAATTTGGTATGCGATTTTGCGACTGCAAGTGCAGTTTTTGTGTCAAATCTTTGATTTAATCGGATGAGAAAAATGCGTCTAAAACACAAAATCGATTTTCGGATGCTATTAACCACATGCCAGGAATTAATCGCCATATAACTCGCCAAAGATAACACGACAGATTCAATAAAAATGCTAAATTCACGCCAAAAGTTTATACTGTGTAATTATTGTACGCCAATGGCATGCAAGGCGTTCTCTGGTATGACAAGTTTATTAGAGAATATGCGCTAAAGCTTTAGGGAGACCACTTCCACTGATTCAATTAGGTTTTAGTTAGAAAAACACTTCATGGTAGTTTATCTAAATGCTTTTCAACTAAAAAACAAATACATTTTTAACTTTAGAAAAATGAAACAAAACAAATAAATGAATAAAAACGATTGCAATAAATGAATAAACAGATTGCATTAGAGAAGATAAATAAAGTGATGTATTATTATCTTTCTTTGGCAATCACTTTATTTATCTTCTCTAATGCAATCTGTTTATCCATTTATTGCAATCGATAAGAAGAAGATAAATAAAGTGATTGCCAAAGAAAGAGAATAATACAAACCATACTAGAAACTGAAAATTAGAGTTCATTGTGCTACTAATCTCATTTTTAAACCTGATTGGCATTGATCTTTCAAATTGTTTCTCATCAAAATTAATGCCTTACTTATTTTTTTTTACAGGGTGCGGCAAAACAACTCGGACAAAGTTATTACATCATAGAAGTTAATTAATTTCTTTTTAATTTTTGTTCATTTCTTTTTTGGTACCACTTCAATTATAATATATTTTATAATGTGTGTTTTAGTTTACGTATTGATTTTTGGCTATTCTACAATGCCAAGCAATAGATATGCAATTTTAGATTTGTTAAACAAGAAAACGAACAGTATGAAGCCGTTCGTTTGCTTAATGTGCAATCTATCATGTCAGATGCAATCTATCATGTCAAAGATTTTGGCAATGATAGTCAAAGTCCAGGAAGTGAACGAAAACGTGTGGTGAACACTTTCAATAGCCTTAAGAGTATCAAAAAGCGAGTTCAATGAAATTTGAGGATTTCCATGAGAAAGATCGCTCGTAAACTGGAAATAAGGGACTGATCAGCGTTACAAATGTCAAAAATAGAACTTGGACTAAAGCCTTACAATTTCCAAAAAGTTCAGCTTCTCACTGAAGAAAACAAAGTGCTACTCCAAAGGTGTTGATAACTTTTGAGACGAGCCGCAAGTCAAAGCTGAGAGAGATTCATTTTCACTTATGAGAAGCTCTTTACCGTCGAAAAGCTCATAACTCCTAGAACTATAGTATCTAGTCTGAAGACGCTCCATGTACTTCAACAAGCATTGAACATAGCAAAAATCCAAAGTCGGTCATGGTCTGGGGATTGCGCAATTATTTGAGGAATTTGCGCAAGAGGCAAAACGTCTCTTGTTTTTGTAGATAAAGGCAGTCAAAAAAAATCAAAAAGTGAACCAGCGGAACATTCTAGAAGCTGTTGTATTTCCGTGGGCCAAAACGCACTTCGGAAATGTAAAGGTAATAATCACAAGGCTAAAAAGATGAAGAGTGGTGCAAGACGCATTTTCCGAACGTGATAGCATCTGGAGAGTGGGCACATTACTCGCCCGAATCTTAATACCATGATTGCAGTGAATGGTTCACTTTGGAGTCTAGGATTTACTCTAAACGGCGTAAAAGTTTGGAGAATGAGATAGATTAATGGTAGAAGACTTGCGGCCCATTGTTGAAAATTTCGATGAGCGTTTGTGCCTCTGCATCACTGCAAAAAGCTGCCACTTTGAAACAAATGAAATTTATTTATTAGTAAAAGTCTACTATTATTATTATTTGTTACATTTTGTTAATTTATTTATTTTTAATCAAGTTATATTAAAAATTGTTTGTCCGGGTTTTTCTGCCGCACCCCTTACGTATCAATAATGAAACATAATTTTTTCATTTAAATCCATGTTTTCTTTTTTAAAAAACTCGTTTCGAGCAGGGAATTTTTTTTATTCTTACATATTGTCGCTTACTTGCATCTTGTGACCGTATTAAGAAAAGAGATTTTTTTTGAAATTTTTATGAGCATCCCATCATTAATTTTTATTTTCCCAATAAAGTTCCACTCTTAAAGAAATGGTTCACGCAGATAATACACAACTTTTATTTATTTGAACTCTTAAAATTGATTAGTAGATTTTTAAGGAGAGTCATAATGTGCTCTAAAAGCTCGCGAACCTCAATTTATATTTCCAAGCTTCCTTAGTAATTTTTATCAGTTGTAAGGTCAACATTTATATGTAAGTAACTTTATTTAAATGAACTTTATTTATACTTTTTAACCCAGATTTTCAGAGGGTAACAGCTTGTTAAGTTTTTTTTTATCTTTCTCTGTATGTGTGTGTATTTGCATAAATTCATAAGAATTATTTCTACTTTAAATTCCACATGAATATTATTTTGTTAAAAAAAGGAACAGGCCTTAGTATTGTAGAATCGTATTAGCTTTAACCATTTTCTTATTATAAATATGAAAGCTGATATTTTTGGATCAAGTGTTTAAATAAAAAGACAATCTAAGACATTTTTTTAAAGGTTGCATTAGATTGTCATTGGAATGACGGAAAAGTAAGAGAAAAACGGTTCTCAGTGCACTATGAACTTTTTACTCAGAACCATTTTCCTGTTTTTGCACGTGCGTAGAAACAAAGCTCATTCTGTTTTCTAGCGCAGTTTGAGAAGGGAAGAAGGAAATAAAAATGAATTCTTGAGACATCACAACCAATTTTAAAATATTTTTTTTCAATGATGAAGAATTGTTTCTCTCTCATATTTGAAGATATATAAGAAAATAATTGATAGTCAATACTAATTTTAAAAAATATATTAAACATATTATGAGACTGAACAGGACAATAGCTGTTCGCTCACTTAGTGGTGTAATAAAATTGACAGGTTTAATATAAATGTTAAAAATATGAAAGAAAACTTTATGCAATTTTTGATCGAAATATTTAGCTACTACAAAAAAGTTTCAAATATATAGTCTGAAATTTCTTGAAGACCTTATTTTTGTCGTTGCAGTTTCGAGCTGAAATATGTAACTTAAATTTTTTCATTTAATATATAGAAATAAAAAAATGCAGTCCTAATGTTTAATTTAAATATTATATAAGTACGTTTGACAAAACTTCAACCAGCAAAAAGCAACAACCATTAACATGCCAATGAGTTAAGATGGATTTTTATATGGTTAATTATGGTATAATTACTTACCTCAGTCTTGCTAAGTAGTACTTTCTCCTTTGCAGATTAGCGTCAATACCTATAACGCATAAAAGAAAGAATTATGGAAGAAGGTGGAATCCGGAAGCGATGAAAACGCTGCGACTTACCCACTAAGTTTGGAAGAACTTGGGGATGATGTTGAGGATCTTTTCTGCAATTATTTATGTCCACAATTTATTGAGAGCTGGATTCAATGTTGGCGATGGACTTATTGCGCATATATTTGCGAAACGATGGACTTATTCCCTATATTCAGGAGAAGAATATGAAGAGGATTGAACCAAATAAGCTTAATCAGAAGATTAAACAGATATTGCATTATCGGGTGAGGTAAGATGATGAATTGTTTTTCAGAAAAAAAAAGTATTTACTTATTATTAATTAAAAAATTAAAAATTAATTGTTGAAAGTACAAAAGATTTTAATTTCTATGACTGTTTATTTTATTGACTAAAAATAAGAAAAATAATCTCCTTTTTTTAAAATTAATTTATAACAGAAAAAAATCATTTTTATATTATTTTAAACATTATTAAATAGTAAAATGTAGTTTACTTTGGTTTAAACTTGCAGATTCTAGCCCTAATAGTAGAAGCACTCATTCTACTCATAGTAGAACTATTTCATTCATTGTAGGAGTACTAATGCACACACAGTAGAACTATTGCACTTATTGTAGAAGTACTATTGAATTTATCGTAGAACTATTGCACTCATTATAGAACTATTGCACTCATTGTAGAACTATTGCACTCATTGTAGAAGCACTATTGCACTCAGAGTAGAAGTGAGCGCAAAATTTTACAATCACTTCTACTACAAATTTTTTTTATTAATACAAAGTGTTGGAATTATAATACCTAGTTCCATTATCGTATACTCTAAATTATTCTTGTTTATATTAAATATTAAAATTCTCATGAATTATCCTATTCTCCTTTTATATGAATAATTCACATTTATATATAAAAAAATTTTAATATTTACATTTTGTCCCATTTTCCTCTGTTATAATTTTTTGCATTGATATAGAAAATTTAGATACTTATGTTTTGTCCCATTCTATCCCTATATAATTTTTCTTATTTATATGAAGAGATTAAAACTTTCATGTGTTCTAGTTTTCAGTTTTTTTTTTTCACTGAATGATACATTATTATCCCTTATGTAGTAAAAACTTTGCCTCTTATTTATATTACTTTTTATGTTAACTTTTTGGGAACCTATTGATCAAGGGCAATTATTTTTTTCAATAAAACTTTCTATTTAAATTTTTTAAAACTGAATTTCAAGTATAAGAATTAAATTAAAATCTTACGTGTTTACACAGATTTATTTTAATGTTTACAATTAATTTTTTTCTCATCATTATCAATTGTGCGTGGTATATTACGACACAAAAATATTACAACATGTTGCTCCATACTATACAACATTATACAGTATTATATTATTCACTATTCAACAACATAATATATTATTTCTAATATTGATTGATATCATACAATATTATTATGAACAGAAAAGATTCCGCTAAAACTCGAACGGGTTCGCTGAAGTAGGTGTATGGTGACACAGTCAAAAGGTCTCAATAACAAATAACGACTTTTATTAACACGAATATATGAATACAGAGATAACAAAACAGACTCGAGACGCACACAAACAAAACACAGCAGCACACTTAGAACAAACAGCACCCCACAAGTAGTAATGGGTAATAAAGAACAACCGCAGCCCACAAAATGGCTAGACAGAACTAAGCAGAAGAAGGGAATTTATGTAGTTATTCACTAACTTCTCCTCATTTTAGCTGTACCCGTCTGCCGACTCACAATTTTATGACTGGCTACTCCACACACGATTCGATGCTGTTTCAATAATTGCCTCCAAAACTCGGTTCAAGATACCAATCCTCAATATCACTCATTGCTTGAGCTCCACTTAACGCTTGCGCTTCGCCGGACAGATCTAACTAATTCATCGCTAATTCTATTGCCTTTGGCTTGGACAGCCGGCCATTAATAACCTACGGAACAGGGCAAAGAATGTTCTAGAGCAAAATTGTATAGCTCCCATCCTATTGGTGTTATCACCAAAATTCCAAAACATTCTAGTATCATCCATTTTGTCTCCAAACTCGCCTTAATTTGTCTCGAAGTCTTCTAATGTTCACCAAGCCCGGGGTCCATTGATCCGATATTCGATAGAGGCTGACCTTAAAGCTATTTTTGGAACTAATCTTTCTGGGAAGCAGCATTACAGATTCATAATAATATATGTTTGCCACTAGAAATTCTGTGCACGTAAATAAATATGAAATTTTGTTTACTACCTTGTTTTTTCCAAAACAAAAAAAGAAATATTTATTTTAAAAACGTTTTTAACTTTTTAATAAAATATATTATTTGTAGATAGTGCATATTGCAGTAAAAAGTCAAATGCTGTGAAATACCAAAAATAATACATTCTTATTTGTATCGATATTTTTTAATTTCAAAAGCCGTTTTTAGCCTTAACCAACCAAATTTCCACTTACGTGTGGACAATTCTAAACGCATGTAAGAGCAAGCAATTTACCAGAAAATATTGTTTGCTTCGGATTAGCCTTTTCTCTTTTGTTTCTCCTTGGCTTCCAATTAACTTTAACGTCACCAAATAAACAACAATGAAGAAAATATTACTTCCGGAAAAAAAGAGATTTAAATTACTTCTTAATGACTTCAGTTTTATTGGTGATGCTTATCTCGAACAACAAAAATGAACCACTTGATTAAACTCTATTTTTAATTTTTTCAATATTCTTACAAAAAGAAAGAAATGAACCAAAGGAAAGAAACTAAAGAAGATTAGAGCCTCTAATCCAAAACACTGTAAGACTCTTCACTTACCATATTATTTTTAAAAATATACGTTTAATTATGGCTACGCTAACATGTGACCAAAAATCGAATTTAATATTGTTACAATATGCGTATACAAACATGCAATTAAACAAACATTGAAAAGTGTTTTTGAAAAACATTTTCATGTATTTATAAAAATTAGAAAAGAATAATAAAGAAATGAAACTTATATCACTGAAAAGACAATTTTGAATTCTGATGAATTTTTAAGCGATGTAACATATTTGTGCTAATGCGATCGGAAGTTATTGAAAAAAGATATTAAATGTTTAATAATAAAACTTTATGAAAAATTCCGAAATCCTTTCTTACTCGGAATGTATTGCTAAATTTCGTGGTTCAAGAGTCTTTCTTATTGAGCTTTTTCTGCAATTTTTAATCATATATATCACATTTACATATAGGCTATAAGCATAATCACGGAAAAAATATCGCATTGTTTTAAGATTGCTAAAATCATCCGTAATATTATGGTATAGAAGATAAAAATATACATCTTTCTTTTAAAAAAATTAATAGTTTCATTCAAATTCATAAAATATAGTAGGATATGAAACTGAATGAATAAACAAAAGTCAAATAAAGAAAAATCAATATTGTTTGATTTCAGGAACTAAAATCTTCCGCGTCCCTGCGCATGCGTCAGTGTGTTTGGATTTTATCAATGGGAGTGAATAGATATTAGAAGACGAGATGCTTATTTTTAAGTAAGTAATATGCAAAACTATACATACATTGAAAGCAAAACAAGAAGAGCACTTTTCAGAAACAAAAAGCAATTGGGCATAAAAAAAAGAACAATAAAAACAAAAAAATACCCCTAATAAAGAACTTCCGAAGAATGATCTTTTTATTGACTGTGGACCCTTCTATGGAGGGAAATTGTCCAATTATGGAAGATTTTAAATGAAGAGTAAATTTGACTCAAAAAATATAAACATAGAAAATATTAAAAAATCACATCCCATTTTAGATGAATCGATATTTTTATTACATGAAGTTTGAATTCATAGTTCAGGCATTTAAAATTGATTGATTTTATTCAGAAAATTAATATGTAGAAATTGATTATATCGATAATTTCAAAATTATGTTGTGTTTGAAAAGGTGGCGTGACATTCTGTATAACTATCCTACTGTTCACCAATATCATTGGATATTTCATTAGAAACGTTCAAATTTAGATTACTAATCTTAAATTTGCATTATTGAAAAGAAGGGAATTTAGATATCCTGTCTTTGAAATCTTGAAGAAGCAAGAATATGCTTCCCTCTTTTAAGTAAGATAGAGAGTGTCCGTGGTCTTTTGCAGTTTCCTAAAGAGTTTCTATTCTTTTTTCCTTCGTTAACCATCTGTAAATGTGTCACACATTTGAGGCGATGGAATAAGAGAAAAACAATCAGTGAAGTGATTAGAAAAGACATAAATAAGTTTGAAGAGGGAATTAAATCCTCAAACTATTACCATACGGCAATTAAAAAAAATCTGAAACAGGATTAAATTTCTGCTAGTACAGAAACTATATGTCAATCAGTCAGTTACACACATGTATGTGTGTGTGTAATAATATCACCAAATCTAAATTCATTCCTAATTAATTTCCTAATTTTTAGCTTAATTTAACCCATATTAACTTAAATCTAAAATGTTCTCTTATTTCCTGATCCAATTCTACTTTTTTTTATTTAATTAATTCAATGGAAGCTCTGTAAAAATGCTTAAATCGCTGGTTGACACGCTCCGGGTGAATGGATAAAAATTTGTCGATCTAAACATATTTTTTTAAATGGTACCTAGATTTCCCTATCCTAAATTGACACTTCTACAGAAACCCCCATCAGAATTTCACAGTATATAAGGACCAGCAATAAATATTTCTGCTCTTTTCTGTCTTTTCACTTTTGCGTTGTGATGCAGACGTACCTTGCCACTTCTTCCTTGTATATAAATTACTCTCCGGTTAAGTCCAAGAAGTTATTGAAATCAACTTTTAGCAGATTTTTTTTTCTTGTATATGTTCTAGTACTGTAATCTGTTTTATTATTTTCAGCAATAATTATAATACTTCATTAAT
Organism: Argiope aurantia; assembly: GCA_026543865.1. Taxonomy (NCBI): domain Eukaryota; kingdom Metazoa; phylum Arthropoda; class Arachnida; order Araneae; family Araneidae; genus Argiope; species Argiope aurantia. The sequence goes on from JAPMOR010013173.1 coordinate 147,423, forward strand.
GAATGAATTATTAAATTTATTTAGTGATTTAGTATTACTTGAATTTTCCTCATTAAATTTAATATTTAATGGTTTCATAAATCTTTCTTTTAATTAAAACAATTTAAATATATTTTGGCAATTTGCCGTTTGAACTAATTCGCTTGCATTTAATTCCTTATTCATTGAGTTTCTTACTTACTTTTAAAATAAAAGTATGATATTTGTACTTTTTTAATATAAACTTTAAAATTCATTAAATGCACCGTGTCATTTCACATTGTTTAATTTCTGGATATATATTTGAATAATAGAGGAATACTACAATCTGCTACTTTGATACTAAAATGCAGCCGCATTTTGGTAAATAGGATAACAGTTGAAACGCTTAACATTAGATTAATGTGGAGTTTGTGCACAATTATACATGTTTGAGTCGGGAGCTTATACTTCAGGTTTCTGCGGAAATTAGATAAATGGGACGCAAGAGTCAACCTCGTCAACTCTAGTATGTTTCCTCTAACGTCAAGTCATTAGTAAAGCTTCATAGTATACCTTCATTCAATAAATTATTTGATATGAAAGAATTACTGTATTACCATAAAAGTATGGTTCGAAAATAAGTGGAATTTCAGCTTTATTTTCTCCTAAAGCATTACGAGATTTCAATTATATACTATCTGTTATTCTTTTACTACTCATTGCAATAACTTATATAATTTTCTATAAAAAAGGAAAATATTAGATGTACAGAAATTGATCTTGTTTTTGGGTACGTAGAATTAAATTTTTATTTTCAGATCATCAAATATCTTATAAATTAAAGAGTTTCATTTACTATTTTAACAGCAGGGCAATTTCTAGTTTAGTCCATTAGACTGAGGCATAATCTTGTAATTAAAACTGGGATAAACATTCTATTAATTTTAATGTATTCGCCTACTTTAAAATTCTATTACCAATCAAAAATCACAAATGCATTTTAATATTATTTGAAAACTTCTTCTTTTCAATTATCTTGCAGTTAATTATTTTCATTTTGAGGCAACGATAATTAGATATAAATTTAAAAAACAATTTCATATAACTTAATTGCTGAAAATGCAGTTAAAAAGAATATTAAAAATAAACATTTTATTCGTTATTTTCATTAAGGTTATTTACAAATTATTATCTTTTTTTTATTTTATTCTATATCATATACTAGATTTTATTTTGAAACATTTTCAATAAAAATTTCTTCAACTATTTCTTCGATTGAAAATTTTGATGGAAATGCTGCAAAGTTCGATAATTCTGAATCAAATGTAATAATTTGATTTTCCACTCATGCTATAATTTCTGGCGATAAACAGATAGAAACTACACATAGTTAATATAAATTTCTTAAATGTCCTTTTCGTGCATATTCGCCAAACCTGTCACAACGTACCCGTTCCAGTCAACAGATTCAGAAACGTGTCCCAGACAGTCATGCAAATAGAAGATCTTTTATCTAATCAAACTTGACTATTTTACCCAATAGATCGATACCACTCCTCACTATCATTAGAATTGAATTCTGTGAAATAAAACATAAGCCAGAATATTCTAAAAATGATCTTCCCGGAGAGATTAAAGGGCTTGTATCATATGTCGCTCTTTGTTTCTGTTTGAAGAGAATGATCGATATCCATTTTAATCATTCAATCCATTAGGCAAGAATTGCAAATTAATTGATATGGTATTGATTATTGGTTATGATATATGAGAAATGGAATGGAGAAATATATAATTATTTCGACAGACGGTTCAAAATGAAAGCTTTTTTTTGTAGTAGAATAAGTGCTTAATTTGTTCAATATATATGGAGATACTTAATCTTTTTAAGGTATTTGTGTGCATTGTTGTATTATATTAGAAATACAGTCATGTGGATTAGTTTTTAAAATATCCTAGTCACTTATTTCTGGGGTAACAGAAGTAGTGAATGCTATCTTGGAGTTAAACATTTTTAACACTTCCTCAATGGAATTAAAAGTTGGAAATTCTATTAATTAATTTTGACTTTTTATATTGTACAAGGTTCAACAAGCATAATAAGGAATACCGCTACTTTATTCCACAACAAAATGCCAAACAAAGGTAGCTAAACTTAGTATATTGGCTATATATTAGTTGATAATACAGTGCCCGAAAAAATTATAAGGACACCCGAAAAATTGCCAAATCTAGAAGCCTTGTTTACAGAATCGTATGCAAATTTTTGCAGCAAAAATAGAAGTAAAACTAAAATATTTTATGCGTAAAGTAATTAAAATTTTCAATTTTAAATCTGCTAAAATTTAAATTTTGATTTTTAAACCTAAATGAAAACGGAAAAAAGTATAAGGACATTGCTTTTTCTTCAGTAATTATTTAAAAATTTGCATATTTGAAAGCATAAAATTACAATTCCGAGTTAAAAGATTCATTTGCGAAAAGAATTTCCCACTCGGCGACTTTCAGTGTGAATTTTTAAACGATGCCCAAAGGAACTCAATTTTCTGTCTCTGAAAAAGGAAAAATTGTTGCTTTTCGAGAATGTGGATTAAGTGGATGGGAAATTTCAAAAAGAATCAAGAGATCTAAAACGGTTGTTTATAATTTTCTAAAAAAATCCTGGGATGTATGGTATGAAAAAGCGAACTGGGAGGCCAGAAATTCTCACTCGTGGACAAAAAAGAATGATTGTAAGGAGAGCTTGCGAGAAAAGAGAAACCGCAAATGAAGTTAGACAAAATTTGAGTTTACCATGCTCAACAAGGACTGTTCAAAATATTTTGAGTAAACATCCTCAAGTTTCTTATGGGAAATTAGTGTCACGCCCCCCTCTTACAAATCATAAGAAAAGAAGAGTTTACTTTGCCAAAAAATACATTTCTCTTGGTCAAAAGTGGGCTGATGTAATTTTTTCGGACGAAAAAAAGTTCAATCTTGATGGACCTGATGGTTTTCGTTATTTTTGGTATGATCTGCGAAAGAGCAAGGAAGTGCTTTCCAGGCGTCAATATGGTGGTGGCTCGGTTATGGTATGGGGCACTTTTGCGGCAAATGGAACCACTCCAATTGTATTTATCAACCGTAAAATGAATTCGGACAGATATGTTGATATGTTAGGAGAAAGTTTGTTACCTGAAGCGCCACTAATTACTTCAGGGGACTATATTTTTCAGCAGGATAATGCTTCGATACACGTTTCTACGAGTGCAAAACTCTGGTTTGGAGCTAATTCTGTAAATTTACTTGATTGGCCAGCGGGAAGTCCCGATCTTAATCCAATCGAAAACTTATGGGGACTTCTAGCCCGAGAAGTTTATAAAAACGGCACACAGTATCAATGTACACAAGATTTTGTCGTCGCTATCAAAGACGCTTGGGAAAAAATATCTGTGGACATTTTAAAAGATCTTTCAGGATCTATGACCTCTCGGCTTATTCAAGTGATTGAAAAAAAAGGTAGTGTTCTTGATTATTAAAACATTTTTTAAGTATTTTACAGCATGTCTTTATAATTTTTTCCGTATTTCCTTTAGTGTTAAATTTTGTAAAATCAATATTTTGAAGTTAAATTATGTTTTTTCATGTGGTATAAGTGTTATCACAAAATTATGCTGCAGAAGTAAGAAATATAAAAAGTTCATTTAGGTGAAATGGAAATAAAGCATATTTTCATGCAATTATATGTTGTCCTTATACTTTTTTCGCGCACTGTATTAGATTGATTATATTAGTTGATATCAACAACACACACGCAAACAGTAAATCACTATTTAAACTACAACAATAACACAACAACGCTTTCCACCCGCTAGTAATGCGATAACACTCCTAAGAGAGAAGCGAAACTCGTGTGAGCATTTCATCTTTTATAGTCATATGACAGGGTATGAAAATTTCGAGAAGAATCTCATATAAAGTGTTCTATTAGATAGCCGAAATTCGTGGATTTCTAGAACCTTCATCTCTGTCGCCAAGACAGCCAAGTATGTTACGAATGACGGACAGAATTGACTGGGCTATATTTAGTTCTATGCAAATAAATTTTATTCAAATGTAATCGAGCTTCTACAACAAGTATGAATACTACTCCTTCTGTGAGTCTGTGCACAAAAAAATGGGATTCCAACAATGTGGCTTTCTATTCACTTCTGTAATAAAACCTCGAGAAGAATCTTCAGATGAGGTGTTCTATTAAAGAGTCAAAATTCTTGAATTTTCCGGAACCTTCATTTCTGTCATCAAGATAGCCTAGTTTGTTCCAACGTCGGAGATTATCGGCATTCTTCAGCATTCTACAAGAAAGATGTAAGAACTTAATTTCAGAGTTAATATGAACATTACAGGTAAGAAATATCACAAGAAAACTATTGAAGATACCTTTAACCTCTTTGTATTCTTATAAAGACTCACTTAGATTTGAACGAATATTACTCTATACTTAAAAAGTAATAATGCTACAATCAAAGACTTATCTTCTTTATGCAATGAAATATAGTTTGTAAAAAAGTAAAGAAAAACATCCTGGAAATAAAGGGAAAATATTTCAACAAGTAAATATGCTTACAGAAAAGCATTTCAAAAGATAAAGATACATCTGTTTCTTTGCAATTTTTTTCAAAACTTCCAAATAGAAATCATTCAATAATTTAACAAGAAGATAAGAGCTACTTATTAGTTGAAAAATAACGTGATCAGTTATTTTATAGAGGATTGGATAAATTGTCTTTGGAATGCAGCAAGCATAAACGAAGAATATCTTTTTAAGAAAAGAACTGATTTGAAGTAAATTTTTAAAGATAGCTTAGCTACTTTTTTTGCGCTAAATGATATAGAATGTAGAGAATTTTCAAACAATAGTTCAATTTTAAATACCTGTTTTTCAAAAGAACTGGGAAGTATTTTGAATCAAATACTGGGAGGTCCCCCCTCCTCCGAAAGAAATTTCTCTGTATATATGACCATCTAATGGCGTATCCGTCGAACCAAACTAAAAATTCAGGCTTGGTTGTTTGAAGTATGAGCTAGAGATAGTGATGCTGGCAATTTTCGTCATATGCATATCGTTCCAATACCATTTGTGATTTTTCAAATACTCTGAACATCTCGTACAAGGAAAAATTGGTATTGCCATTTGAAAATTTCGAAATTCTTTCACTTCTTTTTCTTCTTGTGTACAGCCACTATCGCTTCACAACTGAACGAGGCAGTATCGACAGGATTTGTTGTTGCTGATTGCTATCTTTTCACAGTAATCGTAACCGTCAGCTTGCGTTGTTTAAAATCATTACAATCTCGAGGATATACCTTCACATAACCATGTCTGAAATTATGGTTCTATTGGTTGATGAGATATGCAGCCAGGGGATCATATATAGGGGAAGTTTATTTCGGATCGTTATATTTTCATCAATACTATTAGCTTGTTGTTCTTTCCAATTAAAACAAATGTTTTCCTGCAAATGAAATGAATTCTTTTTCAGTATAATAATTGAATATAAAGTTACAAAACAATTTAATGCTAACCTCTGAACACTTCTTATTATAATGAAATTTTAAAAATGGCTGTTTGGTTTGTTAATAATGAGATAATAAAGAAATGTGCAATTACATTTTTCAATGAATGTTTCAACTCATGTTCAAAATAGTGAATTCTAAAGTATATTTTAAAAGAGAAATAAAATAATAATCTTAAAGTCTTAAACATATGAAAAAAAAAGTCTGGGAAATGTTACCATGGATGATAATAGAAGAATTATTACTGTTAATTTCAAATGTCCCAAAATTTTGATTAGGTTATCGATTAATGACTGTGGATTCTTGTCGGACCAAGATTCTTCAACTAATCATTGATTACGGCTCGCATAAAGGTTCTCTTGGGCACTTATTAGGAATTCGGCATTCTTGGTAGAATTAAATCCGCGGCACGATTTTAGAATTGTGAATAATTGATTCACTTCTAATGATGACTCATCCGTGTGGGGAAATTGAAATGTCATTGACAGTAAGGAGGACAGTTCCATGGAGATGTAACTAATTAATACTTGATAAAATTTGGGATATATGCAAGATTTAACAATTAACTTAATTAACAGTAAATAAGCTTCGAAAATTCCAAAATATTTGTTGACTTGAAAGTTTAATTATTTCTTTCTTTTAATGTGATGATACTTGCACATATAAAGCACTAAAGCATCAGCAATAAAACTGAAAACACATGGTCAGGAATAAAATAAATAAACATTTTTTTTATTTACTCAGATTTATTACACAGACCTGAAATTTGAAAATCTATTGAAAAGAAATGGCAAATAAAATAAAAATTTGGAAAGAACAAAGAGCAAAAAATATCGGAATTAATTATGATAAGTGATCAATTTTTTCAAGGCCCTCCCTCCCCAAAAAATAGCCAATTTTTCAGCCTTTCTATGCATGCGTTGCTTACTGGCCATTTTATAATTGGACGAGAGTAAAGCCACTTTTAGTTTAAACAAACAATTAGATTTATTAGAAAGAAGAAACTCACAACAGCACGAGACCGAGAACTTACTCATTACTGATGGCGCTCAGGTTTTATAAACTTATAGAATGTTCGAGAACAAGCCAATTTGAATATTTAAGAAAGACGTAGAACCTTCCAGGTCTTAGACAAACAATAGATTATAATTTAAGTAAAAGAATTCCAGTCTTGGGATAAAACAACATGGCTGGATTCGAACCACGGACCAACCAATCTTAAAAAAGATGCTCTGCCGACTGCGTCACGGAGATTTCTAGTTGTTCAGGTTTGTGTAATTAGAGAATATGAATATTTGTTCTTTGCTGAAAATTTAGAAGCACTCTCTGTGTTTTGAAAAATTTAATGATGCCAGTATATGGTTCATGTTCTCTCAGTCTGTATTCAAAAGTATCCCTTCCCCGTGTTGCTTATACTCGCCTAGTTTATAAATTATCTACTGTTTACCTTATTTATACATTATATAAGGCGAATATTTTAATCTTTAGTAATACAATCAAATGAAAGTCCAAATTTAGATCTGTCTGCAACGTTTTTGCAATATACAAGAATTAAAAAAAAAGAATGAGACCAGAAACATTCGAAATAAATCATCATTAAAACTTATTTTAAATTTCCAATAAATCAAACACTCAATTAATCACCATAAAATATATTTTTCGATAATCTTCATTTTACTCATGTTTTTAAACTAGAGGTTTATTCTGGTTCTAATGGTTCAGGAATGATTTATTTTGCTGTGATTAAAGTTATATCCTGTTTATGAAAATATTTTATAATCATGAGAGAACATGATGTTGCTTAGGTTTGACGTTTTGAAGCCACAAAATACGTGGGCAGAAAATTGGTGATATATCGGTTTTGATTCATCAATTTTTCGCTTTTAGGATTATTAGGAAATGATAAAGATGGTTATCTCATTTGGCGATTTATCATCAACAAAAATTAACAACTTCACGCCAATGTCCGCCATATATCCGATTCTCCTGTCTCTTACCAATAAAGGGCAAGGTCAGAAGAGAATTAAAAAAAACTATATATAATAATAATTTTTAATTTTAATTTTCAATTTTTCTAGCTGGCCAAAAAGTTTTGGAGCTCGAAGATTTTGAGATGGGAAAAAAATCATCGCTTTTTTAAAAGTTTAGAATTGCGCAATACAATAATCGCATGATCATTCTAAACCAATTGAAAACTGTATTTTTAGTACACACACACACAAATCCTGGTCTGGAGTAAAAGGTTTAGAGCTTGAAAGATTTTGAGATGAAAAATAACCAACGCTTTCAGAATATTGACGCAGGCGTAATATAGTGATTTGTCGCAATTGATTTAAACTGGTTTTTTACGAATTCTGGCCTCGAGTAAAAATTTTTAGAATTCATTTGATTTTGAGATAGTCAAAAACCGTTGGTTTTCTAAATGTCGATAATTGTAGAATATGAGTCCTATGAGAACATGATATTTTTATTTCGGATTGATATCATGAGACATAAAAAATGTGACATAAAAATATTTTCACATGATAACTTGAAATTTGCGATAGCAGATTTCAATATTTTTATAATTGTGGATTTGGTTGTCCCTTCTTGTCATTTATGACTAACATATTCCCCGAATTTGCAAAGTCTTTTTTCTGACTAACCATATGCAGTTTTCAGCTAACTCAGCGGGAGAATTAGTTTTGTTTAATTTAAATTACATCTTTTATGCATAATTTGGTATTTTCGATTCTCTTTACATAGGAGAAATTTTACAAATGAAAAGGAATCTCAAGATGTTATAGTTGAAATATTTTAAGAATGCGTGGTAGTGTATTTTAACTTACACATAGAAAATGATATAAATTTTGCGATTGTGTATCATTTTCACTTTTTGATCGCATTTAATCTACTACATTTCTACTACATTTAATCTACGGGTAATTTTCAAAATCTTTCTTCATTAGTTTTAAATAATGGAAGAAATTCACATGATGAAACATGAAAGCTATTTGAATTTCATTGCACTAATGAAATCGAATGCAAAGTTCACACAAAAAATATTCTTAAAAATTTTCAAAATATAGTGAAACAAATGCATACAAATTAAATTGTCATTAGGAAAAAAATATTGAATTTTCCGCCGTCATTTGAAAATATAATAAACATGCCCTGCAATATCTTTTGATAATATGGAAAATAATCTTCAAACCGTTGCTTAATTTTCAGAGAAAATTTGAAGAAAATTTCGCTTTCAAATACATATTATAACATTATAAACCTTTGCAGAATATGGTATTTCTTAGAGTAATAATTTGTTCTGTAGATGAATGATATGAGTATAAACACACAATTTCTTTTTTAAGTAAATACGATGAACGATGAGCATATTATTTGTGTAATTATAATATTTTATACGGCTTCTATTATATTCAAATGGCTTCTGCTGTAGCTCCAATTAGGCACGGTTTAGTTTTATGATAGGTCACAACATGGCTTTATGTAAAAGAAATTGTCTATATATAATTTAGATTTATTTTCTAAGGTGTTTAGAGCTCTATTTGCTGTTAAAGATTATTTTTATGACGTGAAGACTTCGGAAATTGACACTGAAACTAAAATTGAACATTACAGGCTATAGACAGATGGTAGAGAAAACTACCATAAACTCTATTTGGCATAGGCCGTCTTTTAAGATATTCATTTTAATTTCCTGATTTATCCCTATAAAGCTTAACATAAAAGGAAACGACTTACGGAAACTTTAAAGCTTTGTTGGAACGACATTCTTTATTTAGAGATCCAGAGGAGGAAGAATATAAAGTTATCAAATTAAGCTGGAATGCCATCTGTTAAAGACAAAGCTAACGATCCCCAACCATTAAAAAAGTACGATTAGGAAGTCATTAAGCTTCGAACAAGGACAATTTAATCCTTAAATATAGGGTCAAAAAGTAGGTTAAAATATATCTTAAAAATCCTTTAGAAGCTGTTAAATGTTTGAGAAATAATGAGAAATGTTTTTTGGGTACATTTAACAAAAGAATGAAAGAACAGCAATGACAAAGATTACTGAGAGGTAATACAGATATACTAGGATTGGTAAAACAGAGAGAGAAAGAGAGTTATGTGCAAATACATAATATTTTTTTATATTCAATGTTAGAAAAACAATTTCCTTTAAAGAATACTAGACGAAATGTTCTTATGATGTCATAAACATACGAAACAATATGATTTAAGAGAAAAAAATTAACAAATGCAAATTAGACATAATATATTTTTCAATGCAGAAAAGTTTTCCCGTTATTTTTTCTTTGCTAAGAGCGTCAATAACAGTTCTTTCTTTTTAATTTTATTTTCTGTAAAAAATATAATTATTTATGTTTTATTTGTTTAGAAGGAATGATTCCTTTTTGTTATTTCATTAATTAGATTTTTAAAATTTTTCATGTGTAATCACTTGTTAAATTTGCAGTCCTAAAATATTCCTCCGGTATTTTCAAAACAGGACCAATAATCAAACAACTGAAAACTAGATTCTCAGTTATATTTAAATGCAAAGGTTATAATCTGTTAATCATTGGTAAAAATTCATTTTGCTCAGTTAAATAGAATTTAAAATAAAATCAGCTGGAGTGGTCTAAAGTTTTCAGCGAAAGTAACCAAAACTTTCTGAAATTCTTTTTAATAAATGTACTTGAGTTTTATTAACCATACTCATTTAGAACACAATAATTACGAAATTCATTAGCGTACGATTTTGAAGATTAATCGCTGGAATGAGGTTAATACACAAATACGAAAAAAAAAAAAACGATTGTTCATTTTGGATTTTTTATTCCCAAAAGATTGAAAGCGAAATTTTATACAGACCACGATTATAGTTACAAAATAACATTTAACAATAACATTTGGAACCATATTTATCAAGGAGATAGACCCTCCCCCTAGATAGATTTGGTTACAAATTTTATGAATATCTACAGTTTGTATGTTAATTTCGTGTATGGAATTCTATCTATCTAGCTTTTTTCATTTTGTAGCTACTTTGCTAACTATTAATGACATAAATTCGTCTTCTGATTAGATTCTATCACATTTTGAAAGAAATTCACAAATTTGGACACATAGATCATATTCTAAATTTCATCCGTGTAACTCGAATAATTTTTAAGTTAAATATTTAATTTATCTTGTTCACAAACAAGCATAATTCAAAAGATGTGTTTTTTGAATTCATGGAAATCTGAAACTTGAATAATCATCAAAATCTCTAGTTCCCATATTTTTATATAAATTGCAATATTTTGTATACTATTTTTATTTCTAGAAATTAAAAATGAATACTGATAATGTATTTTCTTTTCTTTTTCTTAAATTGACATTTTGATGGTTGAGTAAAACTTCGTTCTTAAATTTATATGGAATAGCTTATAGATTTGGATTGCTATTAATGTTATTGATATCATTATCAAAAGTGTCCAAAGAAAATGCCCTTTTGTAAATTATGCTATAGGTTATGCACGAAGCTAATGTAATCGCTTAAAACTTGACATAATTGCAAAATCTGAAAATATAGTTATGTGTCTGAAGACAAAGACATAAAAATTACTTTCTTTTCAACTGCTTTATTTGTACAACCTAAATTTAGAACCATATTCATTAAGGGTGTATGCCGTGCGTTTTTTTTTATCAAGTACTACTTTATATTTGAATCTGGATTCAAAAATTTCTATCATTATTTAAATTGCGAAAACATGCACAGTTAAATTATTTTATTATATGTTGAATAACTTAGGATCTCAATGCTCATTGTACTGAATTGTTTGAACCTGAATGCTGGAAACTTCCTTCTTATCTTCTGGATCGTCTTCTAAGGAATCAAACAAGTGGTATTTTACTTAATTCAAGATCTCTCGCTTACAGACTTGTGAATCTTTAAAAGAAAACCTTTAAAAATTTTTTAGTTTAATCTCTGCTTTGAAGCATTCCAGTTCCTTTTCTAATCAAACCAAGTGCTGCATTAAAAAGAGACTGATCTCAAATGATCTCCAAAGAATTCTAGAAAATTTCAATTGGTGCCCATGAAAGTTTACTTTAGCAACATTCTTTTCTGGATGTTTCGGATTAATTGAATTGTTATGGCTTTGGAAATTGATTACTGGCGTTCAGTAAAGACTGAAGAAGATAGATTTGTGTTAGTAAAATTCTTGAGTTAAGTGAAGTTATTTCAATTTTTCTGATCACCTGTCGACAGAGATAAGGTATGGGGCTGGCTTTATTTAATAAGATAACAGAATTTATATTGATTCCGGTTTCATTACCAGAATCCCCATCAGATATACTTATATATCCGATGGCGATTCTGGCAAACGAGAAATGATATATTAAATATATAGCAAAAGAGGCATTCTGTAATAATCTAATAAGGCTTAGATGGTGGCATAATATTTAAAAATTGAATGATATAGCATGCTTTATTAGGAATCCTTTCAAATATTCTGAAAAGCAAATCGTTGGATTTAGAGTTACCAAATTATTAACGTAGTTACTTCTTGGATAATAAACGCCAATAAAAAAAAGGTTTTAAAATTTTTATTCTTTAAAAATTAATTGAAATTTTGATGCTTTCCCTGAATGATTTCGGAGCATACTGTGGCATAAAAAGCTACTTTAGCAATGGAGATTTGTGAATACAAATTTAGCAGACATATGATCAAATTTTAATATTTATTGTTTTTAGGAGTACCAAAATTTATTTTTCAATTTTCTGCGGAGTGACTTCAGATGTTTTTGAATGTTTAGAATGTACATATAACATGGAGCAGTACATATCATCCGATTATTCCAATCGATGCAAATACAGTATCAAAACCGTGATATACATTTCACTAATCTTTCGCGAACTTTTCTGTATAAGTTTACACCAGTTGAAATCATCAATTGTATAATCATGAGAGAGGAAATCTTTTGCTCTATTAAATAGAGTGAAAGGATATGTATATTCGAAAGTGTGGTTAATATGAACATGATATATATAAACAAATTTCATTTGAATATATTTTACGCGATGCAAATAAAATTGAAAGTCAAAGAAAAACTAAGATTTTGGAAAGGCAAAATATTATCTATAAAATGTATAAATCAACTTGGATATTATACTGATTATTAAGCTAACTTTTTACATTCAGGATAGACATTTGGATTTTTATTCCAAATCATTGAATTCTTGGGATGCCAATAACATTCAGCGATCAATATGCAAGATTGGATTGAATCACGTGTTTGAAATCTTTTTGATCATCTGGCACTACGGCCAGAATGAGATTCCAGAATTCGTTTCAGCATCGTGGATTTAAGGACTAGTTAATTCTCTGTTCAAATCAATGAACTCTTGATATGCCAAAAAAAATTAACATCCATACTTTAAAATTGTGCTGCATATTAGAGATCCCTAGAGATCGTATTTATAATCTCGTACTCTGGTCAGAATGAGAATCGTAGCACAGCCTCAGTGACGTAAAATTATTGATGGTTTTATTATTGAACTATTTGAAATGTTTAAGTCATAAAGGGCCAATAACCATATGTTTATATTGCATCCCAATGAATGGTTATTATATTCATATTTTCAAAATCACTAAATTGGATTACTAAAAAGCATGTCTTATCTGAAAATTTATTTTATATTAAAATGTATGAAATATACTTGATTTGCAGTTTTCACCAAGGTATATATGAGAGATGTCTTCTTGTAAAAAGGTCCTCGATTCTGTTGTGTAATAATTTTATAAGTTATTATATAGGTAAGAAAGATATCCGCCAATCAGGAATTAAATCTATTTTATTAATGACGTACTTAACTGCTGTTGCCAGATACACTTACTTAAGTATATAAAGCAGATACATGTATGGCAAAGATCATAAGTCGTTATAAATATTACTACATCTTTCCTTTTAAAAATTTAATGAATAAATATTTGAATTAATAAAAAATATTAATTAATGAATATTAATAAATAAGCATAAGAGTTGAGTAATAATAAAAAAAAATAAGAATTATTAATATTTTAGTCTTTCTGGTGGGTCATATGACCAGAACGGGGCATTACAGGATCGGGAACCAAAGCAGCTTGGTTGGAATATACTGCATCAATGGAAAGACAAGGACCACTAATAAAGTTAGATTGTTATGAGAGATCTTAACAGGAATCTGGATAGAATAAGCTGTGGCAGGATGAAAACACTTTCACGATCAGGGGTAATATCAGCCTCGGTATAGAAAATAATCTCAGAATTTCGTCATAAAATATTCCTATCAGGTGTAGTGACAAAATAAGAGCGGGAAATATCTGAAGCAGAAGGAAGAGTAGAACCAACATAGTTTCTATTAAATGTTTTTAGTTTAACGATGTCACCTTTTACAGATAATGAATTTTCATTTAAAAAGTTCTTTGGTCTCGATTGTTGTTTTCCTATTAATTTTCTTTGAGAACCCAATGATGACTTTTCAGATAGACGCTGAGATGAGTGTAAGGGAATTAAGGTAAGATTAAGACTACAAAAAGTCATTTGGGAAGGGGGGGGGAGAGTAGGATAGAAAGGTTTAGTAATAATATAGGGGTGAGAACGCCTCCATTCCGATGACAAAAAGTAACTTCTTGTATTCCGTTCACTTACCGTTTCGAAGGCTTGATGACTATCTTTCATCGGATATAAATTCTATGTGGTTATTTCGTGTGTTCTAACAACAATTTTTAAGTAGAGTTTTGGCCACAGTTTAAACCTTTTGAAAGAAACGGATTTCCTCCTAGTTAAGCGATGAGTATATGATAATTTATATCAATCATTATAGTGGAAATAAATCTTCTATGATTTATTTGAAGTTGATAATTTCAGATATTCTTTTAGAAATAAATAGAAAATACAATATTTTAAAATAAAACAAAGTGAATAAAAGAAATAATAAAATAATATTTAGAAAATGTAAATAAAGAGAAAGGAAATTATTAGGAAACCTGTTTGCTGCAATAGAATGTCACTAATCCATTGAAAATTTAAATAACCATGTGTTTGTTCAGAGATGCGCACACATGTACTTCAGTACAACTAATAAACACAAAAATGAAGTCAATGACGAAAAACAAGGACAAATGTATATATAAAATTTACAGTTACTCGTTTGCGACCAAAAACACCATTAGATTTGAATATAAAAAAATTTTAAATTGTATTTTTGCTTACAGTATCAATAAAAGAATACATACTATGTATTTAACACAATCTCTTTTGTAACGTTACTTAAATAATTGAATTTTAGTGTTGTATGGACAATTTTGATTACACATTTGGGCGAAAACTGTTGAAAAACATAAATTAATTGACGACAGCTTAAATTTAAGGTCGTAAATCGAGTAGACATTTTACCATCAATTTTTTGTGACACTATACTTTTTATAATTAGTAAGTGATTTCTTAGAGTGTGCATTCTTACAGTTTCTTAGTAAGTGCAGTTTCATTTTTTTCTACCTGACAGAATCTTTAAAATAAGCAGCTTGTTTCTTGATATAGCATTTTCTACGAATAAAAAATACCTTGTTTCCTAGTATAAGCAAAAAATTCTTGAAAATGAAAAGAACCTATTTTTGTAGAATTTCGCAAATTGTTAACATTTTTATTTCGTTATTTTCCAATTCCAGCCCGTTCCAATTTGTTATGGTGAATTTCACATAAAATTATTTCAAAGCGGATTTTCAAATCATGTTAAACCCTAAAAACATGTTTGAACACGATAATAGAAAGCGGAATATACATTTGTTCGGCATTTCGATAGAGTAACGTCGCCTTCAAATAAAACTAATAATTTATTGATTGATTTCTTATTTTTTAATTTTTTTTAATATCTCGCCACAAAGAATCGCGGGAATATTGTTTGGTCTTTTCAAACTCATTTTCATATTTAATTATTGCACTTTTGTAATATACAACTTATGTTTATCCTTTTGACGACATTTTGTATAATTTATAGCTGCACTTTTATGGTTTTAATGAATTTTGTTTTCAAAATATATGTAAATATTATATGAATACTGGAATTTGATTTTTAAAACACGCTACTTTATTTCATTTGATTTCACCACATATACAACAGTTTCTAGAATATTCTAGTAATAGCGAAATTGTGATGGAAATACTTGCTACTATTTTTGCTATTTTTACAACTTACCGCAATGTAAATAAAATAAAATAAAATGAAATCTGCTATTTCAAATTTCAAGTTATCACGTGAGAATATTTTTTTCGATGAATTGCTTGGAGCTAGAAAGCGATATTTGAAACTCGGAGTTGAAACGGAGACGTTTTGCGTTGAATGTTAATGGTTGTGATTCAGCATCCAAATAGACACGTTCTGTGTTTGTATTTCAGTGTTGCGAGTGAGAATCTGTAACACGCTGCATACGCCTACGCTTTCTTCGTTCACTTTGTAAAGCTATTTTACGTTCATATTTAATTCTATCAGCTTCTAATTTTAAATTTTCATCACTTGTTTTTGTTGATTGAAGGTTTTGTCTCTGAAGATTTGATTGCAGGTTTTGTTTCAGCCTCTGTTTGCTCTTTCTTTCTCTTTCTTTTTTTCTTTGCAATGCGTCATTGAAAGAAAGCTTAGGGCGCCCCATTTATGATTTATTCATTGCCTACGCGATTTCGAGCTTCAAACTCCCCTAACCAAAACAACATCATGTTTTTTTTCCGTTTCCGTTTCCGTTTTTCGGATTCTAATAACATAAGCGACGTAAATGTGGTATCGTTTGATAGAGGACATCGAGTAAAGTGTATTGAGTCCAGTCGTCATAAAGATATTTTTTTCAAAAACGAGTGCGAAAACCTCGTCCGAAATTTCACATTTTTATAACTTTGAGAGCCCGTATCACTCGAGTTACTCGAAGTAGCAACGTGAAATTCGTATAGGTACGTGCATTTCGGCGAATACTATCCAACGATACGAGCAAATGCAATGTAACTCGAATTTGTAAATTTCGAGACCCGATCTCTTTCTTTATTGAGACCTACGGTAATATTGTCATTCGACTCTATTCATTGAGACGAGGTTTTATTACCAGTCGCACACGTCTCTACGTTACATAGAAACCAATGTATAACAACTTCCGGTCTGACAGGAAGTTGATGTCATCGACACCCCGAGACCCATAGGAACTCTATGGTATCGATTCGGCACTGATTTGACCAATATTAAGCAAAATCCTTACTGCGCATGCGCAATGGTCCCAAAATTTTGGGGCGCTTTTAGGACACACCGGTGAAAGTGAAATCCAATGTCTCTAACATATGTAGTTTACAAAATATAACAAAAATTATCTGCGCATGCGCCGTAGATGACTCTATCGGTGATCTTCTATAGGCCCGTAGGATTACTGTGGTGAAAACCCATTGTCTTTAACATATATGGTTTACGAGATATAACGAAAACCATCTGCGCATGAATAGTAGATGACTCCATAGAGGAGGGGGTCTTTTATAAATTCATAGGATTACTATGGTCATTTGCAGGGCTTCATCGAGAGAAAGCTTAGGACGACCCATTTATGCTTTATTCATTGCCTACGCGCAGAGCCGGCTTCCTCTTCAAAGGGGCCTGCGTGCAAGAAGTCATTTGGGGCCCTAATTTTTTTTGCAGAGAAAAAAAAAACAAATCTGAACATATTTATTTAATGCCTTTTTTTTTTGCTAATACATCAATTATTTCAGAAAAATTACAATTTTTTTGCAATTTCTTTTTCGATGCTTAATACAACAAGTACATTTAAGTGTTCTGAACACATGCTTGACCGAAGATAATTCTTTATTTATTTTAATTTGCTGGAAGAGTACTCAGCATTTGCTGTAGTAACTGGCAACGTAAAGAAAAGTTTTAACACAGTTAATACATTTATAAATAACTCATTATAATTATCATCTAGTATGCATTGCAATATGTCTTGTGCATTATTTACATCTCTTTCATTCAAAATCAAATCCCGTAGCAAAAAAATTTCTTTGATCAGGTTTTCATCTACATCTGTGTTATAAAACTTTACAAATTTTTTGGAACATTTCTCTAATTAATATTTTGTGTTTTTGTGACAAAACCTGACGGCAGTTACGCAAACACCTCCAATAGCTCTTAATCTCTCACTTAGAATAAATTTCAATTTTTCTAAGGGTTTAAGACTGAAATCATGTATAATGCTTAAAGGATAAATGTAGGAAAAAGATATATAAATTATTTATATCATTATTTTTCAAAATATTAATTTTTTCAGGTATAAAAGAGATTTCTAATTAAAGATGAATTTAACAGAAAATGAAAAAAGCTGCAAAATACTAATTATATTTAATACATTCCATATTATTAAATTTTAACAAAATGAATGATTGCATTTCACTTTCCAGGTTTTTGAGCATTATTCGTGCCACTTAAAGCTTCAATTTCTGGATACTTTTTATAGTAGGACAAAGTAATTAAAGGTTCGTTAAGACTTAAGATTAATGTCCAATTGCTGTAAAACATGAAAAAATCGTGCCAACTTTTTGAAAACTCGTCAACAGTCAATCAAATAAGAATGGGTTGACTGTGTGCCTAGTCAGGACTTATAATAGCTAAAGAATATAGTTTATAGTTTATACATAATAGTTTAATCCCTCAGAATCTGAGAAACTTATTTTTAAAAATAAAATCCCTCCTATGAGTGAATACAATTATTCAAAAGCGTTTACTGCTTGATGGATGAAATTTTGTACATGGTCGCTACTTAAGATTTTTAAATTT
>JAPMOR010013177.1:0-24297 GCA_026543865.1 Argiope aurantia
TTTTTTGTATAGCTTTAAAGCAGTGCTTTAATCTAACTAATCTAAAATAAAAACTGAGTAAAACAAAAGAATTGCGCGAAATTGAATTTATTTAATTAATATGGCTTTAAATATTTCACCACTTAATAAAAGTGAATGAATATTGAAAAAAACAGCCTAAATCTCAAAATTATTGCTTATAGATTTTCGTCGACTTTTGAGTTAGTAGTTCTTCGATAAAACAATATTAGGAGCTTTAGTTTCTATAATAACATCTTTTTTATCGAGGATTCGAAGAGTTTTCTACCTTGACATTTAAAATTCCATCACGATAAACATGCATCGTGATTTTCGAAGTGATTTATTCATATTTTTAGATTTCCAGGATATGATATGCCAAAGATTTCTAAATGATTGTTGCATTGGTGTCGTTTATCTTCGAACTGTGCTTGTCATTAGACTACTACTGCGTGTTTTTCCGCGAACACTGATTTAAATTTTTTTCCTATGCTTCAAGATGTGAGATATATTTCGGAATTATATCAGCAATTTATATTATGTATGTATCAAATGAACATGAATTGGGTCGAGTGCTGGTTAAATACTTATTTTCTCATTGGCACATTTTTTAAGCTTTTTTTTTCAAGCTGTTTTACAAGATTTATTATCATTATTATCGATATATATATATATCTATTCCATATTTTTATATTAAAATAAACTCCATGTAGAGCTGCAATACAATGCTATACAAATAGCTCGTTTGCCCAACAGAAGGTCAGGGTATTTATTGAGTTGTCACATGACATGACGAGAATGGAAGAAAGAAGGTTATGGCTTCCACCCAGAAGTCGTATCTTTAATTAGCATTATTCCATAACAAATCCATAGGAGCTTTTTCAACTAATTGTAGTCTGCAATAGGATTGGAAGCTGGGAAGTCTACAGAATTTTCTCCAAACCAAAAATAATAATGTGCGCCAGTTTCTTTCGAAACTCATCTGGAAATGCAATATACTTACTTATATATGAGATAATAAAACTTTTCATTTAGATCCCCAAAGAGCGCTGGTCCCATAAAGCTTGCTACTTCACCTTCTTTCTTACTTTTAGACTTTCCTAGATATGAATTAACCAATTAAAATTCGAATGAGCATCGCATAATTCGTTTTACCTTAATATAATAACGTTATTATGGTAATGATATTAAGTAAACGCATGCGAAATTCGACTGTATGTGTCATTTTCTTTTTGTAATTTCCTAAGCGGAATAATTTTTATTTATACAACTTTGCATTTATTTTCTGTTAAAACGTTTCCTGCAACACACCCAAATCAGTTTATCTCGAGGCTCTTTGCCCTTGTGACCTTCACACCTTAATGCCTCCTTCGAGAAATATGCACCTCTCGATAAATTACTTTTTAGGCATTCTCTCTCATATTTTTAACACTTTCCCGAAACAAAGTGAAAGAAATGAAACTAATATAAATGCATTCTTCTAGTTATAAATGCTTCAGAAGCAAAGAGAAAGGGAAAAAAGTCTTTCTTATTTTCTTGTGAAAACTCCTTCTAACCAAAGAAGGAGCGAAAGACCTAGAGTTTAATTTTCCTGGACGCCATCACTCATGCTGTCATCGTTCATCAATTTTCATCCTTTCTCTCTTCCTTCTCGTTTTCTTCCTGGGCCATTGTTTTCCAATTTCGATCATGGAAAATTTTCCGGGAGAACTTTTCATTCATCGGCATCAGTCAGTAAATATAATCGGCAAGAAGAATGAAAAAGCGGCAAAACGAATATAAATTTTGACTGAAACTTATTTGTGGAACGGCATTCACTTTCGACTGCTTAATACAATAGTTTTCCCTCTGAATTAATCCGTGAAGTTGACAGCTGCCTTCCCGTCAATGTTGATTAAGGGCCTCTCTTATTGAAATATATTGTTCACAAGTTTGAGTAAGCGGAAGAAAGAGTATTATTTTTCCAGAGCGAAAATTAATTATAATGATTGTTTAATAGTTGATAAAGGACGTTCTGAGAATGCTGCTAACTTTGCATTCTAAACTTTAAGTAAGAATAACAATTATTCTAATCTCATCTATTTCAAATTAAATCTGAATAAAGTCGGCCATGATCTATAGTAAGCTAATACTTTTAATCTTAAACTAATTTAAATTCAATATCCGTTGAAATGTTGATGGTTCAGTTTCTCATTAGTATATAATCCATTAATATGTTAGGCTAACATTATCTAAGAAATGATGGACAAGATTTCTAGCCTTTTACCAACAGTCTGAAGATATGTAGAACTTTTGCTGACCGTTTTTATCTTATGCAAAACCTGGATAGTTACTGAGAATAACAGCCTGTCATAATAATCCCTGTTTATACGGCTTAGTTCTATGGTAACGGGGTGACTGGCTATAATTTAAAAAAAAGACTAAGGTTAAATATGTTAATCTAAAATGCGAAACGTTCAATGTAATTTTTCGTAGCAAAATATCAGTGTTTAAAATAATTATGCGATATTCAATCCAAAGTTGCCCTTCATAATAATTGTATTGGTAATATAAAAATCAAATATTTTGTAAATTATTGCGTTTGTAGGCTTTTAAAAAATATTACATGAATTTTTAACATGTCTTGAACTATGAAAATATAAATTAAAGAATTAACAATTCTATTAAAAAGTTTGTTTTATTTCTTTTAAAATGTTATATATATAAAAGGGCAGTTCGAATTAAACCTGCTTATAAATTAGGTTAACATCAACCATACTAATATATGAACCTAATATGTGAACGAGTTCAATGCTCATATGTATCCACTGTTCAGAATAATTATACATTATCTTTAATATTATATTGTATCAAATTAAGTTTTTAGACTAAGTCAGTTATGTATAAAAAAAGCATTCCTACTGAAGCACCAATCATAATAATAAATTGAGCATGCACTTATATTTATACATGTCACAGAATCTTGTGGAAATTTTTAAAATAATATGATCTGCAGTTGTTACCGATGTGAATATTATTAGAAATCCCATGGTCCAGTGGCATATCGACGAACGAACGAAGGAATACAGATGCGCAGGTCTCAAGAGCGACTTGAAGATAAAACTGCTGACGCTTATATGTTACTTCTTAAAATTATTATGATTAGGGATGAAAATATAACATTATGGCTCGAGGATTATTTATCCTTGCCCCTGATGTTGATTGGGAAAAGAAAAATTCACTAAACGCTGTTACTTCGTGCCTTGGCTCTGCCATTGGTGAAGCCTTAAAAAGAACAATTAAGGAACATAAAATTCGGGTTCCCGTGGATTAAAGCAAGAACATCAGTATTGGTTGACAATCAAAATTATTCTTAAATGCAGCAATTTAATATCCATTCCCAATACGTATTTCCACGGAATGCAAATTAAATCAAAGATTTTTGTAAATTATTTCTACTAGAACTGTTTTATTCTTTTGTCCAACATTTAAATGTGTTCCAGCATTTACTTTAAAAAAAGTAAATTGGGCAATTCAGCAGCAGTTTTATCCTAAGGAGGCTATATTATCTTTTCAACCAATCCCCGCTTCTCTAAATTAAGTCTTGATAAAGCTGGCCATGTCCTCCTACAAGTTAAATATACCTTTCCACCTTTCAAAAATGCACACGTAAATACCTCGCAGCTATCCATAATAGATTAGTTATCTCGGAGGAAAGCAAACTTTTAGTGCATAATCACTTTTCTCACTCTTTCCATGAAAGCCGTGAACATTACACAATATATCCATGACGGGACATTATTAGTAAGGATATAAACCGGATTAAAACCGTCCTTTTATCTGGAGAACTTGTGTCCCGCCGCTTTATTTTCCGTGTATCGCCGGTCCAGTAACAATCCCCTCATTGACACACCCATAATGTGCATTTTTACGCTTTTGTTGCGAGGTTACGTCGTAATTTACGAGGGACTTAATGCTCTTATCTTCCAGCGCCTTCCAAGACGCTGCGACGAGTTACATTCCATTTCCTGTTATCTCAGAGCTGCAACAGCTAGAGTGTTCGGAAAGCTTATCTCTTACTGCAAATTAGTTGCATCGCAAGTGTCGTGCGTGTTGTGCGTAGTGTTATCCACGACGAAATAGTTGCGAATAGCTATATATGCAGGGTACATCGTTACCAATCAGGGAAGGAAAAAAAGGGGGAGGGGGCGAGGTAGAGAATGCATTATGGATTAGACCGGCAGGCACTTGGTTGAATTCTTAAGGCCTTAAAATGGTTTTCGGTATTCTTATTTATTGGTTACTGAAACACACATTTGCTTTTTGCAGTTTGGGAATATCTTTCTTTAAGGTGCAGCCATGAGAAATGTTTGGCCCCGACGTAAAAATCTTAATAGCTCATCTCAGCTATCTTCGGCTGACTTTTTGCGATGATTTTGTTTTATAGTCGCTGTCTAACAGAATTTCCTTGCTCGTTGTAGTCTGATGAAATGCGTATAAACTGATTTGCTTCTTGGTTTTTGTGATATTCTTGTCATTTTGTCAAAGCATAACTGTGGTTAACGAATGAATCAAATTTATATTCGAAGTCTTTATTTTTAAATGGAAAATCTTGAGATATTATAATTTTATTCAAGCTCTTTTCTTTGGCGTTCAATCTCCAAATTTGTTAAACGTAGTGTAAAAAATCTTATTTTGTTGTTGAAGTTGTAATTTTAGTTGTTTTTCATATCTTCTCGTAAGTTTTTATGAAAAATGTACTGGACAAAACGTAAAACGATAAATAAGGGGAAAAAAATTGTAAAAAAAAATAATAATAATAAACCTTTTCAAAATATTAAATCTGAGATATAATATAATTAATTCCTTTAGATTGAAAATAATGTGAACGCATTTATGAACCGAGTGAGAAGAGTTTGATGTCATGCAAAAAAACAAATAAAAAACAATGATGGTTTGAATTTGAGTAACAATTAAAGAGATAAGAATACAAAAGTAATGAATAAAAAAAATTTAACAATGTTTTATTTTTTTAAGTTTCAGTAATCTTAGATGTAATGATCGATGTATTTAATTTTTTTTAATATGAAACAAAAAGTACGTATTTTCTAACGCAAATTCTGTTGAATGTGATATCATTTAATTGATCCTTTGCTTATTTTTTAAATTTAAGAAGATAAAAATTATATTTTTTGATAAAATTTTTAATTCTGTGTTAATAGAATTTTTACTTCCAAGCAAAGAATCGGCCCTTCTTTTCTTTAGAGAAAGATTTGAAAAGATGCGAGAATTTTACTGTTTTGGAATATTTTCGGACTTTTTTTAAATAATATTTTTTCTTAAATTCATCGGCGTTTCTCTTTTAAGTTTCCCATAGATTTTCTTCATTCCTATCAAACTTTTTTATGATGATAATTATATTAATACATTTAATAGTAATATTTATAATCTTATTTCAATTAAAAATTATTGTATTTGCATGCAAGTAGGCATTACTTGTCCTGTGTTGAAGCGGCAGTAGACGAAAAGGGGAGAATAAATACCCCGAGCGTAATTCTTATGCGGCGCCTTTTGTATTCTTTAAAGAAATATTATGAAGGGAAGGGAATAATGTTGCCACTTATCCTTACTACGCATCTTCATTTGGCTGTTGTCTTTAGTTTTCTTTTCTTTTAATACTAAGTAATTTTTTTAAAAATATATAATTTTCCCTTCTTGCATAATAAAATAATTATAGAATCAAGAAGCAACGAATACAAATTAATTTCAATTTAATTAACTTTTGATTTAATTTTTAAAAACGTTTTTTTGGTTTAGAAAAATTGTTATTACTGTCCTTTCCCGCGAAAAGTGTGTCCTTCCAAACCCTCATCCGGATTCGTCTGTTTAATTACTTTTTAATTTAATCATTTTTTTTTTGATTTAGTAAAATTCTGTTCATTGAAAAAACATTAAACCTGAATTGTATAACAAAATTTTTCCTACAAAAAAAAGTTTCAAGAGCTTGCTTTTTCCCATTTACATCTTTCTAGCATTAGTAAAAGGAGTGCTCATATCACTCTCATTTCCCGCAAAAAAGTGTGTCCTGCCAAACTAACACCCGGATTGGTTTGTGACAGGCAGCCAGAGGAAGGGTAGCTATCAGTGATTAGTAGCCGAATTCGTTAGGGACAGAGAAAGATCACTGACGTTCCGAAATGACATTCGCGGCTCAAATCCGGGGTGAGATCTGGAAAGTCACGTGTCTAGCTGTTAATGGCCAACGCTCCTAAGACCATGAGCCACGATTACTAAAAGAAGAAATTAATGACGCCGGATTACACTCTGTCAGGCAGCTTTCCCTCTTTTTCCCGGACAGTTAAGCCTGGATTGCGATGGGCTTTTCACGCATTTATTTATTTTTTATATGGCAGTCTTTTCCCTGATTCTCACCCTCTCCCTTTGTGCGGCGAGATTTTGGCGATCGTTTTTTGGCGCCGCCGCTTGTCATTCAAAATGCTTCTTTCATTAATGTTGTATCTCAAAGAAAGGGGTTGACAGACCCTTCGTGTTTGAACTAGGTATTAACGACAAACTTTTTTTTATAATCCTAGTCGCACTCTCGCATTTTTTGTTACAGTTTTAGACGTCGATGAAAATGACACTCTTAATCCTTTTTCATACAAGAGACAATCGATATCGGCTGTGAGTGAGCGATAATTTTAATCACCCTATCCGCCTTTTATTCTACATGTTTAAAATTATATCGATTGCGAGGTGGTAGAGCTGTCATAGTATTTCTTGATATTAAAGTTTTGAATGGATCAAATAGTAGAGTTTTTGTTCCAATGTACAAAAGTACAAAATTAATCTGAAACAGATTATAAGAAGCAGGCTTTGATAAGTCAGACAGAAAAAGAAATATATTAAACGCTAACATAAGTGGCACAGAAATCGCTCTTATTACTTATTGTCGAATGGCAACGATCAAAAATAAATGAAATTTTATACAAATGTTACAAACTGTTTCATTCAATGCCTTTACAAATTCACTTAACACTTCACTCAACAATTAATGAAGCTACAAAATTTTAGTTGAATTTCCCAACCATATCACCAAAATCTTGATCCGATCAAAAGGGAAAAAAATGTTAAGAAATAAATAAAGATGGTAGAAACAAGCGTCAGCAAAAGTTTAATCGAACGCACAAATAAGCTTAATCATCAACAGATTGATATCATTCAACTTGTATTTTAATGTTTTACGCATTGTTTATATTTATTTCTTTTTAAACTATTACCACCTGCTTTCTGTATTTTATTACCTGCTCAAGTTTTACGTATGATTTCATTGTCCTTGGTCATGCTATATGGAATTGTCTCCATTTTCGAACTTTCTAATTTTAACTGAGTTTTTTTTTAACTTTTTGCTTGGCGCAGTATGGCTAGAAATGGTTTTTGCGCCATAAAACACCACAAAACCAAACCAAACCAAACCATCACCAGATTGATTAGTTAATTTGCCAAGTTTGTTACATTCTTTGTAAAATTTGTAAAATTCTTTGCGCTTTAATGAGAACCTGGTTTTCTCGATTTTCCTGATTAATCCCCAAAATTAAATTTTTAATGATATCAATGTCATTTGTGTACAATTTTTTTATTTATAATTTTTTTTTAAATTTTACTTTAGTTTCAGTCGGAAACAATGTTATAGCGAAATTCAAACTCATCAGTCAAAACATTAAATCACTATTTTTGCCAGAGTTAAAATTAAAATTAAAAAAATTTTCTTCTTTGGATATTACCACCGAAATAGAATTTTCGCTTCCTATTTTTTTTCATAGTATACACATTTTTAATTTGCACCCCAGTTATTTTGGACTGTTGTGATTAAATTCATGTCTTTCAATTGTATCAAATAAATGAAATTTATTTTAAAAATACATTTAATATTAATTGTTTTATTGCAAAAATGGCCAATAGTCTGGGTGCACACGTTGGTCACCAAAAGTGGTTAGATTGTTACAAATGGCTAGACATGTTTGAAGACCGGTGCCAAATATTCATTTATTTTGATGAATGCAGTTTCAAGAAATCTGTATAATGATTGATTGAGATATTACATTAATTTCATATCAAGTTATGAGATTTTCTATAGAGATTTCGAATTAAATTGTTAGGATTCTTAGTTTTCAATGAAGGAATTTTTCTGTATCATTTATTCAAACTATAATTGTTTCAAATAAATTAAATTGTTAGAATTCTTAGTTTTCAGTGAAGGAATTTTTCTGTATCATTTATTCAATCTGTAATTATTTCAAATTAAATCCTGCTATAAATTATTCAGCGTAATCATTTATCTATTCTTAATTTTAAAATAATTTAAAAATGAATAATGAATCTTCAATAAAAATGAATCTTTAGTTTTATATTTTGTATAATGTAATTTGTGAAACATTAGTATTCAAAAATGTTTCTTGTCTTCGTCAAGAAGATAAGCATATTTTAATTCTAAATATTTTATTACAAAATTCTTTAAAAGAATTATTTTTAATTTGGTTAATACTCACTGTTAACTAAAAATCGATAGAATCTCTAGAAGCCAATAAAAAAAAGTTAAGGTTCTTTTTAAATTTTTAATAAACTTTTTTTTTTACTTTTATTAAGGAATTTCGATTAAATCGCAATGAACTAAACATTAAAATTTATTAAAAATAAGTCGCCTTTAATGACCAGGTGTTAACGATATTCTTATTACACATTCTTATTATACGTCTTATTACAAAAAGTATTATGATTGCATTTTCTCTTAAAGTAGTACTAATGATAGTACTGCTCGTCTCTTTTAAGTATATGCTATAAAATAGTATTTTCTTTCAAGTATATACTATTAATTATATTTTATTATAAGATTATTATTTTCAGATACTATTTTAAACTATATTTACTCAATAAATATAGAACATTTTGATTAGTTAGCTATGCACGAAAGGGGGCGAAATCTGGTCGTTTGATGAGGCTGGGGACTTTGTCAAGGATTTGTTTTGCGATATTTCTTGAAAATAGAGGGATAGAGTTAGGACAACGTATGTAATCGTCATGAACATTCAAATGGAATAAATATTGGCAGAAATGTACAGAGATTGGGGTTGGAGAAATGTCTTGATTTTTTTTTCTTGATTAGAAAATGTGGTGGTGAAGTAGTGTTTTGGAAATCACTAGCTCGATAATTGAAGTTGATGGGAAGCAAGCGACTGTTGATAAATGATTTAGATAGGGATTATGGGCTCATTCGAATTTAAAAGATGGGTAAAATTTGGCCAGTATTTGGAGCTGGAGAACTGGTTCTTTTGTTTTTCTTATTACTTTAATACAGATTGTATAAGTCTTATTTTCATTCAAAAACTACTGCACGTTTCATAAAAACAACTTTCGGTTAATCATTTAATTAAAATAATTCTTATTTAGCAAAATTTTCTATAAAATTATTGAATTTTTATATAAATATACTTATTGTGCATTTTGTGTGGAATAAAAATATTCTGTAATTCTGTGTAACTGACAGTGCAATATCTTCGTTGTTATTTTTTATCTCTGTAATATTTTATATCCAAAATAGATCCCTTAAAAATAATTATTGAAGTTAAATATCGAATATTTTATCGAAATTAAATATATTTTTAATAAATTAAAATAAATTTAATATAAATAATCTTATGCTATATATTTTTTAAATTACTCTTGAATTTTCATATGAACCTTTCTAATTCGATTTTTCCAATGCCAGGAGAAAAAAAAATCTACTTAATCGGTTTATCTTCCATAATAAACAAATGCATGCAAAATAAATCGTGACATTAAAAAGCACACAATAATTTGAAATTATTCACAAAATAAAATTAAATAATTTAAAGCTCAAACCCAATGGATGAATCCTGTATTTCTCGCAATTCTTTTTTTCCCACAGATAGTGAGGAAGTACTTTAAGCTTTTATTCACTCGCAGAACTCAAAAGTGATCTCAAGATTTCGCAACCTTCACTTTCTTTCCGCTCCCCTCCCCCACTCTTTTCCTTGAGAATCATCCACCCGGGGCCCGTTTGATGTCGAGAGCACGCACATCATCATCAGCATCATCTCGACGAAGATTTGCTAAGGTCCGCATGGTGAAAGATGACGTCATCCCTTCATCTCTCTCATCCTTTTCAGATCACGTGGCGTTCCGCACGATCTGGAAAGGGTTTTCACGGGGCCTGAGTTTTTAGTCAGCAGTCCTCGATTCCGATTGTGTCTAGTGTCGTCCGCACCCCCCCCTCCTCCCTTCTCCCCCTTTCGCGTTCGCGCAGCCGGCGCAGTCGCCAAGTAATTGTTCTCGTCCTCGTGAGTCAGGGGCTGGATGCTCTAATTCGCCTGGTGAGAAGAAAGAATTTGGCAGTGGAATCGATGTGAGGACTAATTTGCATATTTTTTGTTCTGTCTATGCCGTTTTTTTAAATTATTATTTCAAATGTTTATTTTCTTTTAAATAGGTCTGTATAGGTTAGGACCTTTTTAGAACTTGCCAGTCTTTTAAAAGTTTCTATCGAATTTGTGCATACTCATTGATGGAAATTGAAATTCAATAAATTAGTAAAATATTTCTTTTGAAATTTAATGTGATTCCACTCAGTTCCAAAGCTGCGCTGTAACTTCTGTTACGAACAAATCTCGTAAAAAATGTCGATAATTTCTATTTCCTCATTAGAGGGATAACGCTTGATCCCAACGGAAAGCGTTATCCGAAGAGAGTAATTATAATAAGCCATATATCTTAAACCTGCGACTTCCCAATTCCGAAACCAAGACTAAATTAATTGATAGCTCTTGAATTTTCAGTTCATTAGGTTAATAAGAATTTCATTTTTTAGCGTCATTATCGCAGGTTTTAAGACTAAAACTATTTTTTATATTAATTATATTTCGAAATAATTAATATAATGAGACACGATCTGCTTTAGGATAGTTTGTATTTTACGATATGATTTGTATTCAGTGTAAAATATATTCTTTATATTTGATGAAAATTATAGTTGAAAAATAATTCAATGATCATTTCAAAGAAAATTAATTTCCAAAAATTGAAACGTTTTTATATGTACAGTCCACAAACTTCAGTTCAGATAATATATATATATATATATATATAATATTAAACTACAAAAAGAAAAATGAAAAATTTTTCTGATCACTAATTATGAAAGAAATTATATTTCATTGGAATTAACCAACTGTAAAATGTTTTTGTCATATTGTAGTATATATTTTTAAGGTGAACATTCAGAAAGATGTTATTAAAATTTATACAACAATTAGTGAAACCTTATTTTCATATTTACAAATCTAGATTATTAATATAATTTTAAATTACAAAAAAAATACGAAAAACACACTATATGAACATTTAAGGGTTTTTTTTTTAATTTTTTTTTTACGTTTTCTGAATTGCTTGTGTAACAAAGCAAAGGAAATAAACATTCCATCTAAAAGAAGATTTAAAATTATGAAGTTGATAGTTTATTCAATAGAATGCTTAATTAAAAGCATAACATACACCTCTTGCAGCTGTAATTTATTTTCAGTTGAGAAGCTTTTGATTTGGTTCGCTGTTCATTCAAAAACGTTCGATCTGAACATATACCCACCCCCCAAACAACCAAGCGCATGGATCGCCCGACTCGCAGGTACCTGAGCGTAACTAGTAGATTCGCTCCTTGTAGCACCTTTTCAGATAGTTTTGCTGCCACGTAAATATACGGCGGCAGGAAACTAACGCCTCTAACTTGTACCTTAAAACTTGCTGCTAGTTCTCATAGTCACGTACGGTGCTTTGTTTGCTTCTTCCATTTTTTTTTTTTTTTTATACCTGCTCGTGTTTGGTGCTTTTTTTTTTCTCTTGAATGATTTTGTTGTTTCCTTTCACCTTGTTTGCTGGCAGTTGGATGTGGCTGGCGCACGACTGAGTGCGCTTTAGTGTGTTTTGTTCATTTGCCGGAGCTCCTCTTCTTTATGAGGGTCCTTTGCTTCAGGAAGGCATAAGGCATGGTGTAAAAAGAGACTTTATTTGCAAAGTTGCTGTTACTGTTTCTATCTATTTCGGGTTTTTTTTTCACCGTGCCTTTTATCTTATAGCACTGCTTTTGAGAAAAGTCACTCAGGTGTTACAGGATGTCTGGATAGAAAGACAATGTGGAAGGGCATTAAAGAAATAATTAGATACTAGGATACTTTTTTCGTCTGTTTATTTTTTTAATAGTTAGAAACACTTTCTAGGGTCAATCTACAAAGATGCATAAAGACTTTTTTAAAAAAATTGTATATGAAGTATATATAGAGAGAAGGCAAAATCTTCAGAAAATAAGAACTCGTGATTAAAAATTCGAATGTCCACTTTTCAGATTCTCTGAGTTCGAAAAATAGTTTATAACTCTTCTTACTTATAAATATAAATATCTTTATGACTTAATATTTTATTTCTAACCACAACTGGATACATAAATAAGATTGATCTTGTATGATAGCGCGAAGTTCATGGAAAATATTTCTAACAGGTTTATAATTCGCAACTAAATACCCTTTTCTAAAAGTATTGCGTTTTGATACATTGCATAGTTTAATGTACTTAAAATAATCAGTTGGGTCAACATGGAGGAATGGGTAGGAAACTGAGGATACTATTCATTTCAAAGAACCTAAATAGCTGAAATATCGCAACTCAATAAACTTCTGAATTGTTATTATGTTTTCCCAAATAATGTGCAAACATTCAATTGAACTTGAAACATTCGATTTCAGTGATTTGTTCGATTAATGTTGATGATTGTTGAACTTGTTTCAAAATTGACTGTTAATCTAACAAATCAATGACAGTAATTCTTTAGAAATCTTTTTTGGGAATGCATAGAAAAAGATTTTGATTGGCTGATTAATATCTGAGAAGCCCGCATGCTTGATGGCTGACGCGCGTATAAATCTGTCGTGGTCCTCCACAAATTCTTCCATGTCGAGAGTAATACTACTGGGGGTACTGTATCAGGGGTGATCGTTCTCTGATTCAGGTCTAAATTACGATCTGTGGATGAGTGAATGAAATGCGTGAATGAAGTCCGCCCCGTAAAAAGGGTTGTGACGTGTGTGTAGCTAAGTCGTTCTCTTGGCCCTAGATGGCGCTACTATAAAAACAAGAGATGCTCCTCCACCGGCTTAAAATCGATGTCTTCGTAACAGCGGGCTTATCCAATGGCAAGTGCCATAAGAAACAACAACAACATATCTGAGAATTAAATCGTGACATCAGTTTCTCCTACATTTTATCCAATCTGAATTTTAACCCTTTCTAGGGCCGTGGGAAATATGTTTCCCATCAAATTTATCAAACTTTGTATGAAATTATGTAGGTTGGAATAAATTCTGACAAATTCTTTTAGTAAGTTAGAAACTTAGATGCTTCAGTTGTTTATCTCAGACAAAATGATGTGTCTTGATTTGTTACTTATTTATTAATTAATCAAATTAAATTTATCTAATAAGCTAAATGAATCCCTTTTCTTATTCTAATTTCCAGCCTAAAAATATTTTAACATAATATGACTTGAAAAAAATGACCCTTTAAAGGGTTAAACATAATAAACTCTTTCAATATTTCTAAATAATTTTTTAAAGCTGTTTTTTGGTTTGTAAGGTACTTTTGTGAAAGATGGTTACAATCGCACTTCACTGTTTGTCCTGTTTTCCTATTCGCAACCCAATTTACTAGGGTTACAAAATGTATTTTGCAATTTGTGTACTCAGATTTTTTGTGATATGTAATATTTATGAAAAGTATTGTCGTAAGGCGCATTTAAAATAATAAAAATTTTATCAAAATTAAAGAAATGTATTGAAATAAAATTGTAATCATTGAAAAGCATATTCTTTGAAATTTTAAGTAGTGTTAAAATGAGTTTTGTTCAATAATATGCTTTTGAAATTATTGGAAAACTTTGAAATTTCATTTAATTTTAAATTAATTAAAAATCTTAAGTTTTCGCAAACCCTTTCTTTGTGAGCTCTTTTACCTACGAAGTAACTATACGCCAAATATGGCAATTCTAGGTACAGTGAACTTGGCCAGAAAAGTATTATTAACTAATTATTTTCACCATGTGAAACTGTTATGAATGGTACATAATTTATATCTGCCTATAACATTATTATGTCAATATTATGATATTATACGGCCCTACATTATCATTATACACTATATTATCGTACAACTCATCAGCTCTTTGCACTTCACTTTTTGAGACACTGATAATCTTTTGCAAATCTAACAACCCGTTTATCGAAAACGAATCAATTAACTGACCAGCAATACGTGCAGTAAAAAAATCGCCAATGACTTGCGAAAGTCATGCACCGTGCACAATTCCAAAGCACATTACGATAATCACTTGTCGGCTTTAAAGGATAACCAATGAGGTGGGCATAAATATTCAGCAGATAGCAACGCATTACGCGTGTCAGTCTTCCATCTAATAACTCTATCAGTCAGATATTTTTTTTTCTTCTTTTATTATTATTCCATCCACCCCATCATACCACCAGGAACGACCTTGCCCGGAAATGGAACGCTTTTGGAGGCTGAAGGGAGGGGAGGGGTATTGATGGTTCTCTATTCCATTAAGTAACTGCCCACACGCGATATCCCATGTCGGCTCTTTCGGACATGTGTCACCGTCCACCTTGCCTGATGAACATCCAGCCCTGACCATTTTTTCTCCCTCATATTTATTTTGTTTTTGCTCTGCGTCCTCAACGTGGATGTGGTTGGCACATAGGTCACATGATGTGTCTGTTTATCGTGTTTTTGTAATATATTTAAGGAAGGAAGTGGTATTAACGAAGTGGACAGGATCAATTCATTTAATGAAAGTGGTTAGGGATGAAAGTGAGCGGTTGGAGTGGCGGAAAGGAATGGTATCTAGTTTTTGTTGAAAGCTAGTTTTCCTGCATGTCGAGTAATGTTAAGTTTGGAAATGGATTATGTAGTAGTGAAATATTTTGTGATACTTGCAAGTAAGAAAGTGTTCTTAAAAATATGATTTACTATACTGCCTACAAAATTTAAACGTTAGTAATGCACAAACCTTTCAGCCTGCAACATTTTCGAATTTGATTATTTCATTTCATATAATGTTTGCCAACGGATTCTAAAACCATCCGCGCTTTTGCGCATGCTTTAGGATGGGTTTAATACATAAAGTTAAGGGTGAGAAGAAAGATGAAAGAGGGAGATGTTTACATTTAACAATAAAGTAAATTCGGTCTATTCATATACTAAATTAAAATAAAATAGTAAGTTCAGAAATGATGCGATACTCACATGCACATAAAAATAATGGACGAAAAAGTATCTAATAGGGTTGGAATGAAGGTCAAAGAATGACGAAATATTCCGAAAATGCGGTCATCCCTCCGTGTACTCACCCCTTAGTGAGATAGAATCGTCGAAAACTGGTCATCTCAGGTTACTGAAACGAACAGTATGTTAAATATTAATAAAATTAACGACTGTATTGTTACAATATTTTTCTGTAACTCTGTATTTGGAATGGCACATTATCAGCAAAACACGTTCTGTTCAATAATTGAATTCAAAATATTTACACAATAACTGGTTATGAATTATGGATCAGTTAAGATTGGATGGATTATATGATAGTAGATGATGGAATGTCAGTGTTCTAAATATTTTTCTCGCGCATTTAATACGCTACTGTTGGGATATCTTGTAATTCTTGGAAAAGAAAGTACCCATGCTCAAAATTGCCTAAACACTCTCCAAATCTTTCAACTTATAAATTTTTCTTATCTGAATTTTTACCTTTGTACATGCTTAGATCTTAATAATAATATTGTTGATTAAAATTTCGTGTACAATTAGTTATTATCATTTAGACAAATTAAGCTCTGTAAATGAATTCAAATTATTTACACTATAGCTGAAAACTGATTTGAATTTAATAAACAGCTCTTGCTTGATGGCTATATCTAAATAATACGTATATTTTAATATTTACTGATTGCTGTAATGTTTTAATTGCATTCAAATCAAAATATGATTTCAATGCCAGTGAGGGCCATTAAATTAAACAAAATATATAAAAAAACCAATTGTAAATAATTTAAATTACAAGAATTATAAAATTGGTATAGCTTTAAAAATAAAATAAAAATTGCGCAATGCTGGTATTGTAATTGAGTCTTTCAATACCACTCTCCAAGATTGTGCAACTTTTAACTCCACTTAAATAAATCTATATAAATAAATTTACGAAATATCACACACATTTTCAGGTTAATACATCATTTGATTGAAAGTTTTGTATTAAAACTTTTCTTCTTCAAACAAAAAATATGATTAATAATAAATAATTTATAATGGTAACTAATATTTAAATTAATTAAAAATAATTTTTAGTTATCCAATATGTTAAAGCATATGTTTGTGTATTTAAAAATAATTTTATACATCATTAATTTCGTATTTCTGTTTATTTCCAGGCTTTCGATTTCATCTGTGAATCCCCGTCCACGATGGGGTCAAAATATTCTTCTCTGCTTTCCCTAAAGGGACAATAACCTTACTCTAACTAATAGTCAGATTTCTTAAAATAAACAAAAAAGGCAAAGCATCCTCGTGAAGAACAACAATTAAAAAAAAAGAAGAAGAAATTTTTGAAAACTTGAATCCCAAGATGACATCTTCCAAGAGGTCTCGGAACATCATCTTCCTGGCTTCACGATGCCAACGACATTGCCTCATCATCTTCTTGATGACGTCACTCATCGGCGGGGGTGAGGGAGCGTGGCAAGATGGCATCCAACCTCTTATCAGAATATCCCAACTTGGTAAGTCACGATTTCAATTTTAGAGCTACCTGCGTAAGGTACACTATCTTTCTTGTTTATAAAAATAAAACAGCGAAAAGAAAACGCTGGAAAAGACACGGGCCTAACATCCTCTTACCCATTTCGCCTTGGGGTTTGTTTGCCAGAGGAGGATAATATCTGTCACTGTCCCTTCTTCTTTTCTTTAAACAAATAAAATAAAAAACCGTGGAAAAGTAGATAAAAGTAAATTCCATTTTGAAAATCCATTTAGTTGCTGTTTTTCTTCGCAATATTTATATATATAGTTTTCAGTCAGTCTCAAAGGTATGTATCGTCTGCTGTGTCTGTGTAAGTACAAGAAAAATTGTCTGCGTTTGCTTTGCGTGGAAATGAGACGCCTAAACTGTGTTGTTGAGCTTTAAATAAACACCGCCTTATAAAAGTGTGGTTTGATTATATTAACGAAGTTTGGGGTTTGGAATAAAAAGAAATGTCTCGAAGGATATGTCTTTTCCCTGTTATTTATATAAATTTGTGTGGTATTTTTCTAATAATGTGAGATTTTTTTATACGAAGGAAAGAAAGAAGAAAAAAGTGTTTTTTTAAAAGAAATTTTCTGAAAAAAAAAAAAAGCATTTTTCTTCCATTTTGCTTTTTTTTACTACTATGTGCAAACATGATATTCTGGAAATGGAAGTTTGATACCGACAAAATAGAAAATATTCGTCCATGTCCATGATCATTAAAATTTTTTTTGTAATGTACCTTTACCAACATGCTTCCTTTTCATTTTAATTTAAGGATTTATTTCCAATTAATTATTACATAAAAAGTGTGAAGCGAAATCATGTAGTACTTTAATTGTAGTACTTAAGCAAACAAAATTATAGTACTTTAAACTATCTTGAAAATGGATCGATTCTATCAATTTAATGTAACTAAGGAGAGACAAGTTATAAACTTAGATTCTCTTCTAATCTCAAAAAGTAATTCTTTGCCTTTAAAATTATTTTTGCAACTCGATTTTAATTAAAAGTATTCGACTATATCAGTGCCAGTCGTGAACATATTTAGGCCATTTCAGTTTTTCAGTACAATTATACAATTAAACGAAAAGAGACCCATATTGATATAATGTTGTTTGATTTTCTTTGATAATTACAGTTTCATCCAATGAATAACACTATTATGTTCTTTAAAATAACTAGAAAAGTATGCAGCGCTTTTTAAACTGTTTCCTAATCAAATGCATTCCTTACAAAATTCATGAATTCATATTATAACCTAAAATTTGCAGTAATCTTTTTCGACTTTTATTTTTCATCTAAAAAATTTAAATACCGCATAAATTAAGGAAGCAGACATTTTCCCTACTGAGTATTAAGGAACCGAGCATTTTTCCTACAAAATCAAGATTATTTTAATGTGTAAATCGCATTCTTATTATTGTATAAAATAAAATAAGCCTGAAAGCATGATAAATAAAAAAATAAAAAGAATTCCGTAAACTAATATTTACATCCGCCTAAAATAATTCACTCTACTAATACAAAAGTAACATGTCATTCTAAAAAAAGTGCATTCAAATTAATAACCTAAAATATTTCTCGATATTCAAAACTTGTATATTCCCTTTGGAAATAGGGCGCGATTATAACTAATGCTGAAGGTCGGCCTCTAAAATTAAAAGGAGGAGAAATATTTTTTTTAATTAACATTAAAAAATACATCAATCAATACTTCTATTATTTAGTCTACAGCTCTATTCGAAGAACTTATTCCTTTCACCGAAAGTGATAGTCTGACTTTAAAAAAAATTCATAAATCTATCTTGCCTTATCTGTTAAAAGATAAGCACGTACGTGGCCGGAATTTGCACACACACATTTACAGAAGAATTCGCTTTAGGTTAATTAACAATTCACCTGATTAATTATATTGTCCCAGTTCCTCTGTTCTGGGATGTACTGAGCGAACGGTACAAGGCTCGCAACTGTCTTTTATTTCTACCTAACTAACGATTCACCGGATTCGTTTTATTCTTTTCTTGTTTTCTTTCATTCACGATTTTGAATATGGATGTTGAAGTTAATATTTATGAATGTTTGTGTGCTTTGCAATTATTCTATGGGTCTTTTTGAGATTAGAGGGGTTGCAGAAAGTCAAGGTTTATGTTGTAGATGCCAGAATTGATAATAATGTTAAAGAAATAAAATCGTTGCGAATTCTTTAGAGTGTATTTGATTTCATTAGAATTACTGCATTTTTAATTGTTCATAGCAAGGTTAAGATATATGTAGGTGTATGAAAATAAAGATATAAGATTTCTAGAGGTTTTTATTTATTTATTTAATGATCAACAATCCTGGAAATGACGTAATCGGTGTAATGGATGTAAATTTAACTGCATGATAAAACCGTAAATATTTTTTGTAATGATCTGACAAATGAATAAAAAAAGAGGATTATAATTTTATCACTATACGTAGCATTGTGCCAAAAGATAAATGGCGAAACAATGATAAGTGGTGCCTCTTAGGATGTAGAACTATTTTTTCATCTCTAATATTCACATTTGAATAGATGTATAAAAGAATGAGAACAGTATAGATAAACCGCAACATCTATGCTTATTTCAATATAACTTGAGCATTTTTATTGGTAAAAATGTTAAGCCAGAGGGTTTTTTTCCCCCACAGATATACTGTTTATAGTTTAGTTTAGTTTAGTTATATTAGCGTCCCGTTTGAAGCAACACTGGGGCTATTTTGGGACGGACCTCGTAATTTTGAACCGCGGTCAGATGACGAGGACGACACCTGAGCTGGCACCCCCCTCTCCACACCACACCACACCAGCGGGTACTGTTTATAAATGAGATCTCAAAAGCTCTTTACATTCTGCCGTATGCATCAGGTGTTTATAAGGTTTTCGTTAACAAAAAATTTAATCTTTGTAATCTGGGCAGCAGTCAATAATTGATAAGTTGAAATGGTAAAAAAAAAAAAAAAAAATTATGACTAAGGTTTTATTGCTTTAATCATTTCAGTTAAGGTACAGATTGGTTATTTAAAGTTTTTTTCTCTCCTGTGAAATATTTGGTAGATGTTCTAGAGTTGATGAAAAAGTTGCTTCTGAATTAATTACATGGTGTAGGTGGAATTCTCGCTCAATAATGTAGGCTGACCATGTAATAGATTTTTTAAATTATAAAAGCAAATTTATGACTTTTTCTCCTGTCATATTCATTGAGAAGTGACAATGAATAAGGTAATAATTCATACGCTAATTAATTTTGCAGTTCATAGTTTGATTTCTTCAAGAGAGCAAACCTATATTTCTGGAATCACAGAAATTTCTACATTACTAACTTTTTGCTTTGAATTTGAATCTTTGTAACAACGACACCTACTTTTTCTTTCTTTTTTTCTCTTATCTATACTCATTAATTTTAGACACGCTTAATATGCATTTAAAATATCCAATGGAAACATTTTCTTATGTTTGACATTCTTAAAACGTTAAAATTTCATAATATGAAAAACCTTTATGGACAATTTTATTTGACTTCATGATTTATTGTTTATGAAGTCATAGAGTTTAAAAATGCGCTTTTTTTTTAAGTATGTCGTCAATTTTTAATTTGATATTTAATATTTTCAATTAAAACCGGAACTAAAACTCAGAGCATTTAGAAATGCTTAAATGTACACTTTTTTAAAATGTAGGTGTTGAAATGCTAAATTGCTAGATTGAATTTTGCATACTTTCTTTGAATTCAGGAAATATAACAAGTTCAAAGACTATTTAAAAGAAAAATTTTAAAATTTGTTTCCTTGTTGAAATCTTAGAACGAATATTTAGTGTTCTTAAAAAAAATTAGTTATTCGTAGATTCCATAACTACGCCAATAAATGTTTATCTACTAGAATCTAATCATCCTCTCCCCTTTGGTTGAAAATATTATATATCAACCGCAATGATACAGTTCCTGGCTTTTTCAAATTTCCATCACGATTAAAACTCCTGCACTTCAGAACATTTGTTTTACAAGTTCAACAGAATTGCTTTGTCATCAACGGCTTCTTCTACTGATTTCCATTATCTTGTTCACTAGTGCTACAAAAAGTGGTGGTGGGGGAATAGCAGCAACTAAAAAAAAAAAATGCAATGAAAACCTCAGAAGACTGAAGCAGCAACCAGGCGGAAAATGTATCTCCACCGTAAACTAATTTGAGATAATGCAGGTGATGCGATAGCATGCATTATCTCACACCTTCTGTCGTTTTAAAGGTGTGCAACATATAGCTACATCCATTTATGTTCTACTTTTTACATCGCCGCTGTTGTTCTTTCGTTCCCAAAGAGAGAAAGAAGGGTGGGATGACAGCAGAAGTTTTTCAAACAAGCTTTTAGGAGAAGGAGGAACGTAGTTTTATTTTGTGGATTGAAAGTGTCGCGGGTAATTTACGGAAGAGGGCAAAACGCTTCTTCAATTTGCTTCCTTTTCTTCTTATTTTTTTTCCCCTTCTGTTTTTACGCCTCTTGGCTGAAAATGAAACATGCTTTGTTCTTCGGGGTTAAATGTGGCAGCTTTGCTGGGGAAACGTGGTTAATGCGGGTCTCGAAAGGCCAAACAGAAGATGGTTTGTCGTCAACATCAGCAGCAGCAGAGAAAGGGAAACGAGAGATCGTTTGCCTCGGGGACAAGATGCGAGGTAAAGAAAAAAAAGCGAATTTCGAAAACCTCTCACGAATTACATGCATGAAATAAATTCGAAACAGGCCACTGCAATTAATTTTATATGTCAGAATTCTTTCTTGAGTGGTAATTTAGATGTTTTGGAAGTTGAGGGTTAAAGAAAGTTCATTGTTGCTATTTTGCTTTCGGAATTTGATGGACAACAAAGTAACAAATGTGTCGCTGATTGATGGTCGTTGTGCATGAAATTTTGACGTTACTGCAGGTGATCACGGTGTATCGCATATATGTATAAGAACTTCAATGTTCAAAAAAAAATTAGGATTATGGCATTTAAGTTTGACGAGAAACCGTCAGTGAGTGTTATATTTCATCATCCAGTTTTGTTTCTTTTTTTTTTATCGGTAAGTGGTATGCATATCAGTCTGTAAAAGAGCTTTCCAGTAAAATATCTTTGGATGCAAGGGAAAACAAATCTATTCTGATTTTTATATTATTCCGAACAGGAAAGGCTGTTTTTAATGGCAATTACATTTTCTAAATATTTTGGTTGAAATATACTCTACAAATGAATCTATGCTAAATTTCTAAGTAGTGTAATAACAACTCATTCGTGCTGAATTGAATTCATTGGAAGCGAAGAATTTTTTTTGGAAGCAATCTCTATTGTAATTAAAAGTGTGTCTACGGGATAATCTGTGATGTCATGGGACTTGAGTCCATTAAGAAGGTACATATGCACAATAAACAGAGCAGGTGCAAAACTATTAAAATAGAACGACTTTAATAACTGCCACAGTTTGATGTTTTGCTGTGGAAATCATGGACATCAAATTATACATAAGGAATTTCATTGAAATTAAAGAAAATCAATAATCCGGTGAACCAACAGGTAATCAAAGGTAACTAGCAATTAAATAAATAAAGAGATTTCAGATGTTTTATGTGGTGGGAGAGGGGGTTATTGCAACTAATTCATCATCATCAATATTCAGTGATTTGTTTATTAAAATAATTATTCCATTTAATTGAATTTTCTTTCTATGATCTGCAGAAGACTTTAAAAAATTTTTCGTAATCTTAATGCAAATTTATCAACATTATTAAGCATTAAAATTCCATGATGTTCATAACATCTTTATAAATTAATTAAATTTTTACACAAATATATAAAACAAAATGTTTACAGTGATATACAGATTTCTTGGAAAGCTTTTACTATATATTCGATGCAGTATACTCGGATATAAATTATGTGGTGTACTTGGAAAAACTATCTTTAAAAAAGGCACCTAAAATTGTATGAAAATCACGGCATTATTGCAGAAATAATGATAGGAAAAATAATTTTAAACATTTAATTGATTTTAGTAATGGTCAATGAAAAACATTTCGCTAAATTTTTATGTAAATGTTAGTGTGTAGCAATATTGAAAATATTGTTAAATATTCATTTTGAAGTAAACCATTCACATGAATCTCATTATATTTTGTATTTTTTACTTTAAAGTAGTTAAAAATCATAAAATATTATAGCATTTTACATTAAAATTAATTTTTTTTGCTCTATTTAATAGTATTTTTTGCATTATTTTTTGTTGTTATTTTAATATAGAATTTTGTAATATTCAATATTGTTTTCATATGCTTTTACTATTTCTTTTGTTTGTATATAAATGTCAAACTTTTCTTTTGCACTATAAAATATAATCAATCAGTCAATGCTAAAACTATCACTTCAATTAATATAACTATTTATTTCAAAGTTGTGTTCAAAGTTGTTTAACACAAATTATTTTAATTTTCAAAGGAAAAATAAGAATACATTCTCATGAATTACATAGATGAAACTACTTCCCATCTGTCGGAAATAAAATTTTCATTTATATCGCCGGCAGAAAAGATGATCTAAAGGACAACCATGAACATCATAGTAAACATGCCAGTTAATTTACTAAATACTTGAAATATGTCTTTCTTGTCATCGGCCGTCGTTCAATAATAATACTTCAGATAGAAATCTCGGTTTCCTAAAAAGAGATGAAACAGAAAAATAAAGGAAGAAAATTTTAGAAAGAAAGGATATAAGGCGGGGGGAAAAAACCGTTCATATAATTTTTACATTTAAAGTTTTTTGTCGTTAATTCTTTATTCTGGCGTAAAACAAGTGAAGAACCTTTCTTTCTTCAAATTAAAAAAAAAAATCTGTAATAAAATAAAGTACTCTAGTAAAAGTTTCTAAAATACAAAACTCTCTTCCCATTTAATAAGTTATGTCCTTCTTTTTATTTCTTCATCGTTTAAGGGATACTTGAAGTTTATTCTCTTTCAATTTTAAGCGGGGTTTTTTTTTTCCCTCTTGAGTTTACCTTTTGTTGATTTAAAATCAGTTTGCAGGACATGAAAGATGTATCCCAAAATAAATCACTGGTTAAGAAGGCTGTTTTTCTCATTTTTACTTTTTCTTCGATCGTTTTCTGGGAATTTTATTCCAGTTTGTATGAAACAACAGAAAACCTCCTGAGATTCATCATTAAATTCTTTAAAATCCACTTTAATTTTTTTTTCCTTTCTCCTTTTTCATGAATAAAAAGTGAAGAAAAATGAAAGCATATATCTACTTATGAGGCATTGGGAGGAGACAATATATTGACATATATTGAGGCAATCTCTGGAGGAAATTCATTAAACGAATTCAAACCCTGAATGTTCTGTAAAAAAAATCACGTA
>JAPMOR010013181.1:0-23458 GCA_026543865.1 Argiope aurantia
TATTTAATTATTACTCAATTCTTATAAACAAATGAGAAATTAAGAGTTTTTAAAGATAAATTTTGATTTGAAAAATGTTCATTAGAGTTATATTTTCATACTTGTAGCTTAATTACGATACTTAAGGTAATTTGAATATTATTATAAATTAATGAAATGCACAGATTAATTTTGATACTTTATATACTTAATTTATATTCTTATTTCTATTATATGAAAAACAAAAATGCCCTTGTAAATGAAAAATATAGCTAAATTATTTTATAAATATTTTTATTTTATTTATAATATAAATAAAACAGTAATTGAAATTAAAAAAAATTATTTTAATTTTTTATAAGTATAGAAATAACTGGTGTTATCTTTATGTAGATGTATCAAATAAAAAACTTTAAAAAATCAAAACAATTTGTAATAATAAAAATGAATTTGATTACTTTTCAATTTTTATAGAATATAATTAAAAGTTATTTTATATATCTAAATAAATATTTACAGTATAAAATGATATAGTGGCACTAATAATTATAATTATAAAACTAATTGTTTGGTAAAAACATATGCCCTTTATGTATGTAAAAATATATATCTACTATATAAAAAAACATAACTTATCTTTGCTTTTTCTTCAATACATCAAACATTTACAAATAAAATTAAAAAAAAAACATAATTATTCATACAGATAAATCTATGTTTCTTAATAGCACAATACAATAGTCTTGTTTACCATACATTTGCTAAACTTATTTTCAAACAGTTTACCTTTTTTATAATATTAACAACCTAATTCAAACAACATATTGATCACTTTAACATTCATAAACTAAGGAAAAAATATTCAAATAATAAATGCTTTGATTAAATAAAATCTTAAAAGCACTGTATAATAGACCACTAAGTAGGGAAAATGTACATTTAACACAAAAGCTAGAATAACAATTATATATATGAAAAATTCATTCATCATGAGATTTTTTTTTTCTTTTTCAAATTTTGCCTTTCCTACACTATTCTGACTCAGATCACACACTGTATTATATTTTACTGTAGTCCTCTTTAAAGACATAGAACTAACAAATTAAATTGCAATTCTAGAATGTCTGGCCTTTGTTCTATGAATGTCTAATTTGATCAAACATTTGTCAGGTACTTGTGCATTGACCAGATGTTAATGATTAATTGTCAAAAAAAATAATAATAGATGTCATGTTATTGCAAATAATCATCAAATAAAATTATTAAAGTTGTTAAAATTTAATTATATTTGTCAATGGCATATGGTTAAACTAAAAGCTCATCAATAACATACAATTAAACTAAGAGTTCTGCAATGACATGCAATTACTACACAAGTATCTTCTATCTTTTTGGACATTTCCCTCTACACAGAAATGATCTGAAATAAATTACAGCTAAATAAAATATTTTTTTCAAGATTTCTATTTATTCTCACACTAAGCAATATTGTAGAGAATAAGCAAAACATACATAAGCTAATTTAAGCACACAAACATGTCACAGTTAGAATATATTCATAAATTTGCCAAAAAACATTACTTTAAATTTATACACAATTTTAAATATAAATTAAATAAAAATAATTGCAATCCTACATTTCTATGCATAATTTATTTTATTTCAAACATACAGATTACAATAATAAACCAAAATTAATTTCTTAAGGAAGTT
The DNA here is from genome assembly GCA_026543865.1 of Argiope aurantia. Lineage (NCBI taxonomy): Eukaryota > Metazoa > Arthropoda > Arachnida > Araneae > Araneidae > Argiope > Argiope aurantia. Next base: position 1,693 of record JAPMOR010013181.1, read on the forward strand.
ACATGAAAATTTTTAATATTATCCATTTAATTAATCCACAATTTACACAATATTTTCTTTATATATTTATACAAGTTATTTAATATGCTGTTATTCTGAATAAATTTTTAAGTGAAGAAATAATTTTTTTCTTAAGATGTTATGACAATTGTTATAATTAAAAAATAAATTTAATATTTGCAAAAAAAAAAAAACTAAAATTAAATACAATCACAAACCTTTTTTTTTTCACAGAACAAAGGTACAAAAGCAAAAATAATAACAACAACAAAATTTACACTATTAAAATCGTTTTTCTCTTTTATCTAACTTTCATTGCAATAAAAGAGAAATCACAAACCAGAGACGGTAACAAAAAATTCTTGAAATCAATCATAAGAATGAGAGAAAGGTGTAATAAACTTACTGTTCTATTTTCAGATCTCCATCAGAAATAAACACACTTTGGTAATCATGCGGAACACTTCCTTACACAACAACAAAGGGCATTATCTTTTGGTATGACCGCATTTTACTATAATTTTCAAGGTTATAAAGTATATATTAATGTGTTTTTAATACTGAAGAATAGTATTTGTTTTATTAAGAAGTTTCGAAATAGTACGTCTGTAAGAGAATTAATTTAATATTTACGTTACTCAAATTTCGAGTATATAGGAGAAAGAATGATAGTGTTGAGATCAAAAATAGACAACTGTTTAGTCAGGCTGAAATTTTGGGTTTTTTTTATCATTAATAATTTTGTCAGAAAGAAAGAATTCATAAGTATTGATTACATTTATTTCTTTGTTTTATATTTCTTTTTGTTGCTATGCGACTGTATTACATTGATGCCAGATTAATTTTATTAAAAATTTTGACATTAGACTCTTCACTTAATACAAAAATTTTAAAGAATAACTATGAAATTGTCATGTATTTATTTAATAAAAATGTAAGAATAGGAAGAATTTTTTTTTCAAATTTTATGCTTGACAAAGCAAGATTCTTTAAGTTACCAATCAAACATTACTGATTAAAATCGAATTGCTTCAAATATTAATTACATTACTTTGTTGGTACAGAAATTTCTACAAAAAGTATAGTGCTAAAATTATGCAAAATATCAAAAATATTAAAGTTTACATCCCATATGATAAAATTATTATTACGCATGGCAACAGTAAAACAAAATAAATAATACGGTGACAAATTATTTTTAAATTTTCATTGAATTACATTTTTAAAGATTTAATCGTAGTAAGTTGGAAAGTTTTTTCATAGTAAAGTTTCATTTTTTTTCTGTTTAGAATTTTTAATGATATTTATGACAAAGCAATCATGGGAATAAGTCTAGGTTTTGAAACATGGTTGCGTTAAACAAATAAATAATTCAACATTTAAATTAACTTAGGAATATTTCGTCACAACACTTAACTTTTAGAAATTTAAAAATGCAGTATAATGAAAATTTTACATTTTTTTGTTTGTCGTTTTTGTTTAAAATTTTCGTTTACGAATTTTAAACGAATGACAACTTCCGAAATTATAATTACTCAAGGAAAATCTTTTTAAATGTACAAGTAATGGAGGATATTGACTACGCTATAATAAAAATATTGTCACGTGCATACGATTTATATTCATTTTAAAAGATTAGTTCATTCAGTTCTTTATGGTTATTTGGTTTTTCTGTGCAATTTGAATAAAAATAGTTTCCTTGCTTCACTAATTTAAAAGCAACATTTAAAATTATTTTATTTTAGGTACTTGTATTGTTCAACATGCTTCCCCCTATTTAGTATAATCATTTATAAAATAACTTTGTTTACAAAACTATCAAGCTTAGTTATTGAAATTTTTTGCATCTTTTTCCTATTGAATGGCATAAACTTATTTTTTAATGTGACATAATAATGTAATATATAATATTATGTGCAAACTTTTTTTAAATATTTACTGATTTCCTGACTCATGAAATTTTGTGTTAAATAATGGTTTGCAGTTATATCTCTAAAAATATTTTTAAAAACAAAGTTACTCATCAGAAAATAGATTTACAACATTGGCGACAAATTTAATTTATAGAAGGAGTTTATTATAGTTCTATTTTTTACTGAAAACTGGATATTAATACTTTTGTGACTTAATTTGAAGTCTGAATAGTAAATATTTCATTTCAAAACTAAACTTTCTGATCAAGCTTCATAGATTTAATAATTGAAATGTATGCAAAATTAAAGTAAATAAAATTTCTTTAGATCTGTACTTTCCACTATGCCAGTTTGTCTCCTCTTTTATTCATATCAGTTTTTTTAATTATTATATTTGTATAATCTTGTCGGTATTTGATAGGGTATCAAATATTCTAAATCTCCAGCATGATAAGTCCCCCCCCCCAGTAACTAAAAAAATAGCTTATGTTCTTTTTCTATTCAGTAGAGTTGACAAAAGAACATTTCTTATTTCAGCCATATTGGAAATATTATTGAAATACTCTCAAATATTGGAAATATCTCAATAATACTCACTCTTGAAATACTCTCAAATATTGAGAATAATATTTAATTTTTATGATTGCATTCAGTGGAACTTTACTTAATGAGCATAATTCTTTCCTGAATCTTGCTCGTACTGCAAAATACTTATTAAGTGAAACAGCGTTCTTCACAATAATCAATATAAATTAAGATAATATGTTCCATTGGGGGGGGGTGAGCTACTCAAACAAATTAAGAATAATGCAATTTATTATTTATGATTCTTTAAAGATATTTGTCTTTGGTTAAACTTCAAAATTTGGCCAGAATGTGACACAACATTATCTTTAAATGAATTAGTATTTCACACAGCTACTACCTTGTTAGGATAATGCTTCTCAACATACAATGCAATAATTTATCATGTTTTCAGCATTGCCCTTATTTCATTAAAAGCTTATTGCTCTGTTGAGTCTAGTATTTCATCTTCTCTTGCCTAATCTCCTCTACAGCTTTGGTGATGTAGAATGTAGCTCCATATGCTCTTAGGGAGCTCTTGCTGTGTTCTTCCACCAGCTTGTCGTTGTTGCTATCTATCTTTTGTCTTATAATCTTGGTCAGAGGTGCAATGGCATTGATTAAGGCTTTAACGGCACAGCACGGCCCACCTAAGAGTAGCTTTCAACAACACTTTCTGGCTAAAACTTTTTCCATGCAGATATAAGGATTGCTTTCAAACAAGTTCTGAATTCAGACTTATGCAAGACATTTTAGTTATGATGTCTCTTTGCCACTCATTCTGCAAAACATTGCTCATTTTGCATGTTAGTTTGCTATATTTTTGTTTGATCACTATGCAAATCACTCATTTTGGTGGTGGTGGGGATTGACTGTAATTCCAGAATTATGTCTAAATATGAATTATATGTCACACATCTAATTATTACTCAAATGAGTGAAACTATGCCATAAATATATCTTGCTATTTGTCTTTGGAGACCAGTAACTAATTTTCCAGACTCTGCAAAATTAATTATATTTCATTGCAATAATTCTTTTAAACAAACTCCATGATTTCATCAAATTGTCAGATATTAAGGTCGTGTTATTTTAACTGCATACAAATCTATTTATATGAAGTTAAGCAAAAAAATATAGTTAGGATATTGCCAAAATTCAGAAAACTTTTGCACAGATATTAACCTTTTCTAAGACCATGGGAAGTATGCTTTCCATCAAATTTATCAATCTTTGTATGAAATTATGTAGGTTGGCATAAGTTCTGACAAATTATTTTAGAAAGACAGAAATTTAAATGCTTCAGTTCTTTATCTCACACAAAATGATGTGTCTTGATTTGTTACTTAATTATTAATTAACCAAATAAATTAATTAATCAAGTTGAATTTATCTAATAAGTCCCTTTTCTTATTCTAATTTCAAGCCGAAAAATATTTAAACATAATACGAGTAGAAAAAAAAATGGCCCTTTAAAGGGTTAGATTGGTATATTGAAAAGAGAATTTTTTAAATTTTAAGATGTTGTAAAAATCATTTTGGTGCTATAATATTTTCAGAAGTTATGGGGAGATAATATCAAAATTTCACTTTATTCTTAATTAAATTTCTATTTAAAATTATTTAAAAATTACTCTGTAGTGCTCGTTTCCATGTTCAAAGTATATACATGCCAAATTTAGTACGTCTAGGTCAAATGATCTGGGATGTAGAGTGCCAATACATGCACACACATGAAGAATGCTGTGAATATTTCTGTGAAAGTCTAGTCTCCTATATTTCATGAATTATTCAATATCTACTTATTTAAATAGATTGTAGATTATAATGAATGATTTCATTAAAGATAGAAATGGAAGGAGGTCTCATGAGACAATCATCTCTCAAATTTTTAAGTCTTTCCAGAAGCTGTTGTGTTTTCAATGCATGTTTTCATGAGCTTCAGTTACCAATTAAAACTTTTGAAATTATTTTTCGTAATAAGAAATGAAAATTATCTTTCGATTATTATTTTATTATAAAAAATTTCTAAAACCAACCATGGAAGAATTTTTTAAAAAAAGATTTCTTAAAATCAGCATTAAAAATAATGAACCATTTATTTTATTTAATACAGATTGATATTCTCTACATATATTTCTCTTGTACAAACTGTTTTACATTTAAAAAAAATTTCAAAATTTTTTCAACTTTAACTGGCATTTTATGTCGAAGAAAGACTGATTTTGTCCTATACTGTATAAATATTTTGTCTCTTTAATTTAATATTTCTATTTTCAATTGTTTAATATTATTTATAGGATATCAACTTATTTAAATCATGTTTTTTTAGCAACTTCATAAAAATTTAGTATTTCAAATTTTCTCCCTAGTTACTTCACTATGTCAGGGAGAATTAAGAAAAGAGCTGCTACGAATCCTGTAGATTCTGCTACACTGACCTTAAATGAACGAATTCTCAAAGAATGTCATGACTTCTATATTGACCCGAAGAATGGTAAGTTTTTTTTAAACTGTTTCAAACAAGTTTTCAAGTGTAACATGTTATTTAAGCATTATTGGATCTTTGGGATTATTCTTGTCAATCTGTCAATGCTCGGGAAAATGTGCCAATTCTTTCACTACCTTTTGGCATTAATATTGGGTTTGTTGAAAATGGTTGACAGAATAATCCCAAAGTACGAAAATTATCGACGGGATAATCCTAAAGTACCTCATTATTTTATATTAATAATTATCTTATTGTCTAATTTAAAATGGATTGTTATAGCTATTTGTCAAATAAATAACTTATTTCCTTTTCTAATTTGTGTGTTTTTTTTCTTTTTTGTCAGTTATCATGACTTGAGAATTATGATTTTTGTGTTTAATAAAACTTTGTATTTAAAATAGTCACTTAGTTAAAAATGGCATTTTATTTGTAAATTGAATATAAAAATATTTTACTGTATATTGTTCAATTTCAAATTCTGAGGTAATATTTGTGGAATATTAGAAAAATGAAAATCTAGGAACAGATGGATTTTCTACAAGTTGACTTTAAAATGCCTTTCCTTGTCTATAGGTTCTAGTAAAAATTAAAATCTGAAATCAGATAAAAAATTCTAGTTGGATCTTTAAAAGTATGGAGGGAAGAATTTTATGAAGAAGTAAAAAATAGTGCCAGCTATCATAAATAGGAATTTTTTTAATTATTGACAACAGTTGAATATTTCCTTTAAAATTGTTAAATCCTAAGTAAAATAAATTGTTAAAAAAATTATTTCTCTCCCTGCATGTATGTGCTTGTGTGTGCACGCATACATAATAGTCATAGCACTAATTTGATACAGAATTTGAGCATCTGTGGATTCCCAAACGATTCAGTAGAAACACTATATTCTCTAAAAGTATTATGGACCAGCTGATTACTAAATAGTATTTTTCATTTGGTAACTTCTAGTGGCTCTATAATCATCATAAAACTGGAAAGCATCAAGAAATGCTGGACATTTTCAATACAGAAAATGCTGTTTAAAACTTTGTTTATGTTATGTGGATAGCAGTAAAACACTTCACCATCCCCCCCTTTTTTTAACAGTTTGTTGATGAAAGAGCTATTGGCCAATTCTTTTTGACTGAGTACATAATTATTTTTATCCTTGAATGTATACCATATGACCTTTAGACATGAGAATATTAAAATCATTTGTTCAATATTGCCATTTCCAGTTTCAAAGTCCTGAAGCAAAAAAAATGAAATTCACTGGTCATTCTGATTCATTAAGCTCAACATGCTGTATACTTAATGATATTTGGAACATACAGGAGTAGTTGACAAGGCAATCTATGATTCATAATACCTTGATTCTGTTGAATAATCCTGTAATTTAAATCACCAAATTTATTTGTGCCATTTCAAGTTATTTTTTAAAAATAAAATTTGCTGAATTTTGAGATGAGTTTATATTAATGCTATCCAAAATTTGTATAACCCATTTTATTGCAGTTGAATGCTTTTGTTTGTTTATTTTTTTTGAAATTATTTTACCACATAGGTGGTTTTAGTAATCCCCCCCCCTGGGGAATTTGGCTACCCTTCCCATACCTTTGAATATCTGAACATGAAATTTGTTTATGAGCACTTATTTATTTTATTTACAAATGCCCTCAAATAAGGAGCATTCTTTTGCGACCATTCTGTGTATTATAATACTGTTTCACTGTAAAATTTCGGAATTCATTCTATCTTGTAACAACACAGTTAGAACATTCAATGACTGAGTAACTTTTCAGGAATTTTGTTTAGTTTTTTTTATTTCTCCTTAGTCTTTGCATAAATTAGGTTGTATTGTGGTTTTATAAGTATATTTTTTAATCCCTTATTGTAATATTTTTTCAATTTTGTTTGTAATTTTTTTGAATTTGTAGATAAGTAGCTTTAATCTTTTTAATTCTTGCATTTTGATCTGTATTTTATATTGTCTTCAATTTTTGAAAAAATGATTCTATATGTGAAAGAAATTTCATTTCTTTCACATATAGAATTATCAAATCACATATAGAATTCACATTATAAAATTTATAGTATGGAATAGTTAACTTTTTTAAGCTAACTTTCTCAATTTTTAAATTTTTTGTAACACTTGATTTAATAACAACAAAGTAAATTATTATGATTAAAATATCAATCAAGTTTGTCCTTTTTATAAAGAAAAAGGATATTCCATTTTTAAGTAAGGAATTTAAAATCTTTCTCACTAATACCTATGTTGCTGTATGTTGAGAAAAAGTGAATTCTCCATGAAAGAAAAGATTCCAGAATTTTATGTAAATTTAGAAAAATAAAATAAACTATTTATCCATCATGAAATTTTTTTATTCTTAATAAATTATAAAAGCAAGTTTTAAATTAATACCTTAAATGTTTAATTATTTGGTTTCGGCAGTTACATTTGTCTATTGTTAAAACCAACATTTTATTCTAGGTGTTTTTTTAATTGTGCTATACTTGTGTATCTACTCCTATGAATTAATAATATAAATTAAAAGTATTATTTGTTGTTTATAATTATTAGTATTAAACGAAAAAATGGTAGTATTAATTAGTGATGAAAAGTATCTAAATTACTGAAAAAAATTGATACAAATGAAAAAGTATATATATATATATGTAGTGATATTTTAAACTCTTAATTTAATCCAAATTAATTTCCAAAACTTTATCTTAATTTATAGCCCATCATAACTTCATTCTAAAATATTCTCTTATTTCTTGATCCAATTCCACTTTCAGTCTAATTAATCCCTTTGTAAAAATAATGCACCATCAGTACTACATATCAAATGAAAGTGATATCTTTTGAAGGGTACAGAAGATATCACTTTCATTTGATATGTAGTACTGATGGTGCATTATGTAGTACTGATGATGCATCAAAGGTCGTGCATTATGTAGTACTGATGATGCATCAAAGGTCTCACGTGTATTGAATTGGCACCTGGCCAGAAATCCTATGTTATATAAGACTAGTGATCATTTGTTCGTCCCTTTTTGTCTTCTGTTTTTGAGCTGCGCTGTGCCCTTTTGTAAATAATCATGTTTGCCTCCCGAGAGAGAATAAAATGGAATTAAAAATACCAAGTCTCTTCACTGCTTCGAACCTGCATTCTACTTAAACCAAAAATATGTTATATATATATTGCATAAAATCTTATAGTTTCATTTTCCTTTATGTTTCAGTTTTAGTATGAACAGTATACTCTTGTGTATCGTATTACTTCTCTTAAATTAATTGATAAAAATCTATTATTATTTTGCTCATTAACATAAGAAAGCAATAATTCAGCAAAGATTAATAAAAATTGCTTTTATTAATCCTGTAGGCATTCATTTGTTTTCTTTAATGTATTTAATATCTCTTATATTAAAAAAATACTTTGATATGTAGTTTATTAAAAATGTTTTTTAAAGTTTCAAATTCCAGATTTATTTACTGAAATCCAAAATAATTTACTAGGGTCAGGAAGATTTATGCTCATAATGTTTTTCCCACGTATTTTTAAATACACATAAAATTTGCAGTTTAATTTTTAAGCATATTTAATTTTTGATTCAAAATTTCCATACATTCCTGAAAAGATTCAAAAAAGTAGTAAATTGATGTTGATAATATTTATAAATTACCTCTATATTTAGAATATTTGTCTTATAAATTTAGACATATTACTCAAAGATGCTGAACTTTCTTCAATTCCAGTAAAAGATTTTTTTTTCAATTATTATTGCAGTTTTTAATATAAAATAATATTCCAGCAAAGGAACTATAAAATTCTAACAAATGGCTTTATTATTATTTTTATTTATTTATTTGCCTACTCACATTTAATAGTAAATTTAAAAATGCTACAGTAGAACTTCTTTGAATAATTTCTAATGTTTTAGCACAAAATGTTATGCAATCTTGTATTGGTGGTTTGAAATAGAAAGAAATCTTTATTTCTGGCACAAATGATTCTGTGTTAAAAATGAGTACTGATTAATTGTTTTAATATTAAATTAATTGTTTAATATTTTTATTTCTTTTTGACTTTTCTTATATTATTTTTTGTAAAGAACTTATTTTCAATAAGTTTATAATTGACACAGTTTATAATTAACTGTATTTATTATTAAAACAGTTTACAGTTAAGAATGCAAATTAAAGTGTTAATTAAGTGTTTTTTCCCCTGGATAATAAATTTGCTTTAAATAATTATTTGAAAGAATATTTTGTGTTATTGAGAATGAGACCTACTTTTGAAATATCAAAATTTATTTCTTATCATGTCTTGCATAAAGTAAATCATCAATGCACCTATCAATGCATCCATGAATGCAGATTACAAGAATGTACTGAAATAAAGAAAAAATATTTTAATCTGAATTTAGTTTTGAATGAAGCATTGCCATGACTGAAATTCTTTTAAAAAATTGTTTTTTATGTTACAAATTTAACATTTTATGTATTAGTTCGATTAAAAACACAAGTTACATGCTTTTTTACAATTATTAATTTTTTTCTTATTTCTGAAAAAAAAATTTAAGGACTACAATAGCATTGTAACTGATTTCTGCTTTGTGGGCTCAGCATGTATCCTGATTTTGCCAAAGATCTGTTATGTGTAGTTGCTTGCTACTTCAGTACCAAGTATCTTCATGTTAATTGGTGTACATGCCTGTTCATGCAAACAGTTTAAAGTGTTTTAAAGAATAATGGGAAAATATATTCTCCAGCTTTGAAAAATCACAGGTAAACCCAAGCTGCACAAATTGGCACTAATTAAGCAATCAGTAAAAACACATCTCCATAATGAGGTGAATAAATTATTTGCTTATATCGCATAGGGAAAATAAAACACATTTTATGTAACAGAAAGGAAAAATGCTTAAAATTGGCAGATAATCTGAAAAATATGATATCAGACAATAAATAATAACTTTGATACAAAACATACAGATATAGCACACAGACAATCAATTATTTCTGGTTTCTTAAAAAAAACAAAAACAAAAAAAAACATTTTATCTAGTTTTTCAAAAATTGAATATACATATCAAAGTTATCTGGTCCCCCTCCCCTCCAAAAGTAAGAATTTGAAAAAAAAAAAAAAAAATTAAAATTGTTAAGAATTTTAAACACAGAACACATAAAGTTTAAATTGTGCTTGGAATTCATTTTTAAAAAGACTGAAAGGAAAGGAAAAGGTCAACAAAATTTACAGAAAAAGCTTGAATCAAATTATCACACAGATTAAAACATATATAAAATAATAGCATACTTGTTGATAAAATGCTGTCAATGCTGTCATACCAGCTAAGAAGTCATTATCTTTTTTTGATTAAAAAAATATAAAGTATATCTAAAAAGAATCAAAATTGATATAAATCCAATTAAACAAAAATATATTTATATATAAAAAATTGTGATGCTTGATGATTGTTAGTGATTATGAAATGAAGCAAGAGGCACGAAGTGCAGAATGAAACAAAATCAAAATAAATGGATAGAAATAAATTAAAAACTGTGTCTTTATACAGAAAATAATTTGCAAAAGCAAAAAATTCAATTTTCCTATTCTCCTAAGGCAACTATAAAATGCTAATGTAAATATTTTTGAAAAAATTTAATGTTAAGCTTATATATATATAGTAACCAATCTAAAGTAAGAAATAGTTTGAAAACGAAACTAAAATGAAGACGAAAACAAAAGTTTCGAAATCGCAACTAAAAATTATTTCCCTATTCAAACTAAAACCGAAAATGGAACAGGAGAAAACTTAATAGTATTTAGAGAGCGCAAATGCAGCTACTTCTAAACCACAGATGAACTGATACAAAATAAAATCAAGTTAAGTATAAAAAACAAATTAAGTATAAAAATCAAGTTAATAGGAAAAACAAATAAACCAAATTAAAAAATATTACAAAATATAAAAAAGAATCCGGCCTGAAGACTTTTTCAAGGGTCACCCTCAGGCAGGGATTAAAAAAAAAAGGGATTTTTTTTCTGTTAAGGAAATGCAGACAATTAAGTTTAATAATGATTCCTCGGGACCCGAAAATCCCCTGAAATTAGGCCCAAGAGATATACCATTTTAACAGAAAGGAAAATACAAAACAACAAATTAGAAGAAAAACCACTAATAAGTAAAAATACAATAACAAAAAAACAATAAAAACCAAAATACTATAAAATAACACAAAAGCAAAAAACGAAAAGGCAAGAACATACCATCAGCAGTCAAGGAAATTTTAAGCTATCGATTGTGATTCCCGCTTATTAAAAACACAAAGCTAACGGTAATTTAGGTAAAAATTGTAAGCTCCCAGCGCCATCTATTGAGTGATACAATATGTAAGGAAAGTTCTATTTTTTATTTAAGCCAAAGGATTAATCCCAAACCATACCTCGTTTAATTAAAAAATTGACATTACAGTAATTTTTAGGAAATTCATTTTTAATTAAATTTTTAATGAGGTTGTTTGATGCTTCAATATAGGAATTTTTATTATTGCAAACCCTTTTGATCCTGTTAACTTCTGAGAAAATTAGATTTTTGAAAATTTTAGAGTTTAGATTGGAATGTTAGTTACATAGTTTTGTTATTTTAAAGTTGAATTCATCCCTTTTATCGTATATACTAACTATTGTTTTATCATTAGTAATTTCGAATTTTAGATCCAGAAAGGTAGCCTCAAGTTGATTTTTATTCGTTTCTGTTAGAATTAAATCTTTTGGATAGCAATTAGTAACAATATTAGTATTGTCGAAGTTAATCAAAAGTAGGTCATCAATATATTTCCACCCGCTTATTAAATTATATTTAATTGCTTTTTTCTCATAGTAATGTAGAAAAATATTAGCTAAAGCACTTGAGAAAGCTGTTCCCATTGGAATGCCCTTAACTTGTTTATAAAAATTAATACCATTAAAAACGTAATTTTCAGTAATATTAAAATTTCATAACTCAAGCCAGTTATTTTTAGGAATGATATTTTCATTTAAATATTCGTCATAGATATAAATTTTGTAAGCTCCCAGCGCCATCTATTGAGTGATATAATATGCAAGGAAAGTTCTATTTTTTATTTAAGCCAAAGGATTAATCCCAAACCATACCATTAATAAAAGTCTGTACTTTTATCTATGACGAATATTTAAATGAAAATATCATTCCTAAAAATCACTCGCTTGAGTTATGTAATTTTAATATTACTGAAAATTACGTTTTTATCGTCGTATTTTTTTCGCATTCTATATTGTTCGTGTTCGAATAATAATAATAATAATAAATTTTCGTTTGCCATGTGAGTTTATTCGTATTACAATCAGAAATACATCTGGATTCCATTTCGTTGGTTATTGTGTTTATGAGCTGGAATGTTTATTGAACGAATTTCTCTTATACTTTCATTGTATGGTGTATTTTGTTTATAATGAGCCTTTGAATGTTATTATGAGCTTTTACTCTTTGAGTTTTGAGTTCCTCTCAAAGTTTGGAGCATATACCATAAATCTGATGACAAAACTATATATCAGTCTTCATGCATCTAGCTTGTTGCATTTTTGGTACATCGTGAGCAATATTACTATTGATTGTTCGTTTCAGGATCCCGAAACTGGCACTTTTCGACGATTGCACTTCGCCGAAGGATGAACAGAAAGATGAACGGCTATTGCGCTTCCTAATTATAATAAGTTAACCTTATTCCTAAATGTAAACTTTTCCTTTCAACTTTCCTCTCACTCACTGTTTGATGAAATATACACCTCCTGACGCATGCTCAAAAAACACGTGCATAGACTGTCAGACATAGATTTTCTATAGTAGGATCTCGATCTAAGCGTGATAGAAATTTACAATTTTGATGTGAAACTACATAAATGACACTCGTCTGTCTTGTTATACTTTTGAGGTATCATATTCATAGATATACTGAGCATTTCTTTTTTTTTTTTCGGACTTGAAGAGATTTGTCATCCATATCACGAAATCGAATATTTTGGCGATTACAGTACTTATTCTTTATATACAAAACGACAAAAGAACCACTTCCCTCTTTCCTTCCCCTCTAATCAGAAGAATGAATCATTCCAGTATCTGATCAACAGGAACAGCGTTGCATCTGTCGAAGATCCGCCGGGGGCGCTGAAACCGTATCTTTTCCATCCGTTTTTCATCACCTAGCAACAAGGTCATCAAGATTTTGCATCCTATAGGAAATTGCAGCTATTTCATGTGACTAAACTGATTGCAAATAATGCGGTTTCCAGATTTCTCGCAGTAAGTCCATGCTGTAAGAAATCGTATTTCAACATCTATCACTGAGTATTAGTTGCTGCTTTTGGTACATAGAATTGTTTGGAAACAAAGTCAGAAATCATATCCACTGGTGGAAATTGGCTAGATGGTAGCGCAAAACCCAAATTTTGCCATACTGTGACAAATACATAAAGATGTTGAAACTGATTGTTGCAAATGTTTTGAATTTTGGTAAACACTTATTTTGATTATCTTCTTGTTTGGGATTCCGTTGAGTGCCAGTGCCCTTTTCTTCAACATAAGTGCATAAACGGATCTTGCGAAAACCTCGGGAATTTAGCTTTAGAGCAATTTAAGTTTGACTGCAAAAACTGCTTCAATTAAGTTTTAAAAATGGTCTGAAAATGTTTGACTAAGTTTGAGGCTGTAATTAAAGACTGCAGAGGATTTCAGTTTTGTTGGTTTCTATCAAATTTTGAGCAAAATTCATTTCGAAGTAGTCTATCTGTCCAGCTGTTACAAGTTAACACGATCACTAGAAAACAAAGAGTCATAGATAGATAAAATTCGGTATACATATTTATCATCTGTAGAGTAGACGCCTGTAACATTTTGAGCCAAATCCAACTACGGTTCTGTACTTCTGTCGGTTCGTACTTTCAGAAACATATAAATGCAAACTTAAAAGTGCTATGACTTAAATATATCAAATTTGGTATGTGATTCGATGACTGTTGTTGAAGTTTTCTGTCACATTTTTGTTTCAGTCGGTTGAGAAAAATATGTCTTAATCACAAATTTTATTTTCGTATACTATTAACCGCAAGTCAGAGATTAATAGACTCACCAAGGAACACACGATAGATTCAGTATAAATTCTAAATTCAAGCCAACTGCTAATATTTCATTACAATTATACGCTTATGTCATGCAAAGCATTCTCTGTCTTATGCAAGGTCCATACTTTTTTTAAGGGAAGTGATGATTTAACCTTTATTAGAGAACATACGAGAAAAGCTTTTGGAGAGCAGTCCCGCTTAATTTTTTTAAAAATATAGTACATTCCCGAGTATCCGGTTTGCTACTATCCGACCTAGTTTTGTTTTATCGTAATTAAACGAGAAAAGCAAGGCGTCTATTGAGTCATCTATTAAGGACACAAACCTAAAATCTATAAGTTTTGGCTCTTAGGGTTATCTTTTCATACCTGTGTAATCATTTATCAGTGAAAAATGAAATCAGTTTGGGTCAATTTTCGTAAGAATTAGGCCTACGTTTTACATTAATGGTTTGTTTACATTTTCATCATTTAAGTTGAACATTACAGAATTTATGTTAAAATGTGAACAGTTTATATCCTTTTTTTCTAATAAATTCTCGAAACGTGCAGTACAGTATATAAACTACCAGTACAGAGCCTTCTATTTTAATTGGACTTGTTACTGGCAACTGCTTCTATGACTCACCGGGCCGCACTTGCGTTCACATTGAAATAAATAGAGGACTTACTACTCAGTAAGAAATGAGAAAATACGTATTATTAAAGTGAGTTTTGGTATATAAACTTGATCTTCTGGTATCTTTGTATATGGTATGGTAAAAAAAGAATGAATTCATAGAACTCCGGCCTATCCGGCTTTTTTGTTATCCGGTCTGTCCATCCGTCACATTATGCCGGATATTCGGGTGTGTTCTGTACAACAATCCTCTTCTTAATGAATTTATAAAACTTCCCTTGCATATTCCTCCTCGGTATATTAAAAATATTGAATTATTGCAAGCGTAATTCAACATTTATCCTATCTTTCACTGTAGAGTAATAAACTTGGCAAATGGCCGGGATGGACATAAAATTTCATTCCCTCTTGCAATCTGTCAAATTAAAAATGTGTGATTGAATCATTTGGAACCAAAATCTCTGAAAGATAACTGTCCCTTTTAAAGCAAAATGGTACCTGTCTTCTCTATTATAGGCTGTCTGTATTTTATTTTTTAATATGAAATTCATTGCTGCAAGTTTTTTTTTTATGGCCACTAATCCTCCCCTCACCTCTCCTCAATAGTTTGAATAGGAATATTTTAATCTCTTTAATCTTCAGTATTTGTTCTAAAGAGAAATATCGAGTGATTGCGAACTTTCATTAAAAATTTTGTCTCCATATTTTACAAAGCAAGAATGGCTATTTGTAATTTTTTATTTTTTGGGTTCACCCCCCCCCCCCTTTTAAAAAAAAAAATCTCGTATTTTCTGTTTTGTAATGGTTTAATATTCGCAAATGTTTCTACCATTATATCCGAAGCAGGAACCGAGGAAAAATCGTAATTCTACAAACTGCCTCCTCTTTGTCTGCAAATGTATTTAAGAAACGGCGATAAAATATCTGCGAGCTTTTCTGAACAGCTGCTGACGTGCATGCGGGTTGCTGATAAGGTGTTTCCCTTCTGACGCTTTCCGATAGAGACCGATAGGGGAAGTCTTCGTCTCCAGGACGGCAGCGCAAGGTGGTTTGTGCAGATTCGCAATCAACCCCTGCGCAAAGTTCCCCCACCGAGGTCTTCCGTTCGAGGCAGTAAATATATTTGGACTGATTGAAATAGACCACTGGGCGGTGACATGCCTAGATCTTATTTTTAGATCTTGGCTTCAAAGGGGATTGTTATCTTTTGTTTAAGTAGCATTGAATTATCGCTTCTCAATGTTCTAAAATTAAAACCTTCAATTGCGCTATAATTCGATACAAAAATTGCGCACAATCCACAAATATTTTAATTATTCTATGGATTAGAATGAAGTATTCTATGGATTTAACCATTTTCGAAAAAGTGGAATAATGGCCCTGTATCACCAATTTTTTATTGCGTAAAAATACAAATATTTCAAAATGTTTATATTTATATATTATATAAAACCAGCGGGTGTGTTCTCCCCAAAACTATCTCGCATACTGGAATAAATTTTTCGGTCAAAGAACGCTTAACATGGCATCGGCGAACAATAATTACGAAATATTAACTTTTGACGTGGATGTAGCATTTTCCCTGAATCTATCGTATGATACTTGGCGAACCTTTTGGCGATTAAATCCTGATATGAATTATTAGTACCCAAAAATCAAATTACTTTAGGTACTTTTTTTCTCAACAGATTGAAACAAAAATTTGACACAAAACTGCACTTGTAGTCATAAATTCCCATACCAAATCTGATATGTTTAAGTCATTGCATTTTTGAATTATTACGTTTATTTATTTTTGAAATTCAGACCGATAGACAGTCCACTCTTAGTTGGATTTGGCTCAAAATTTAACAGATGTCTACACTCCAGATGCCAAATCTGTGTTCCGAATTTTATCTATCTAGCCCTGTTCATTTAGTAAATATGGTGTTAACTTATATTTGAACAGCCAGACTTCTTTTGAACAGATTTTACTCACAATTTAATAAAAATTGCAAATTTGGTGTAAAGACCGTATAACAAATTTCAGTCGTCTAGCTCAAAGCTTTTTTGACTTTTAATTGTCACAGACAGACGGATATTTTCTAAAAACTTGTTTTTCGAACTCAGAGCAGTCTAAAACCTGGAGATTCGTCAAAATCTGGCGTTCGAATTTTTTTGACAATGACTGTATTTTCTCTCTACTACTTTTACCAGAAAGGAAACAAAAAGACGTACACAAAGAATTCGTAATTTTATTTAGTCCAATAATTCAGTTTAGTCCAGTTAAAATAATTTAAGAATTTAAATTTAAGGATTTTACACAGTTTTATATTACTTGAAATGGACAGCACCTATAGTCACACAGCGGCTATTACATTGATAAAATGAATCTTTTCTCTTTTTTGAAATAACCACACAATTTTTATTAGTTTTCCTTGATAAAATAGTTTCAATGGGTGTTAGAAAATTTTGCTAAATAAATCTTGATGATGCAATTTCTCGTATTGCTGATATTTTTACTTGTGGTCTATATTATTCAATTATTTTTCTGCTTTTTTTTGCTTGAAGGCGTGAAATGTTTTGTCTTTATGAATAGATTTGAAAAAGCGAAAGAGATAGATAAAAATAAACACCACAAACGCTGTCACTTATGTCATTTTATCATGTGAGAACATGTTGTTTTGGTTAGAAGGTTTTGAAGCTCGAAATCGCGTAGGTAATGTATATTGAAGCTCGAAATCACGTGGGTAGTAAATAAAGCATAAATGGCAATTTTCATCATCATTATTTAATCGCATATATTTTTTCACCTGCTTTTACCAGCATTGCATTATCATCATGTATACTTCTTTGAAAGCAGATGCGTTTTTAAAAGGTTGACCTGCTTTTACCGCTATTGCTTTGTAATTACGTATGCTACTTTGACAGCAGATGCGTTTTTAAAAGGTTGACGTAGAACTATGACATTATAGCAGTTATTTCATCTCAAAATCGGTCAAACTCCAAAACTTTGTTTGCTAGCTAGAAAAATTGAAAATGAAAGTTTAAAAAAAATTATTTTTGTCTATCTATATATATGTATATATGAGGCTATTTTAGAAGATTAAAAATAATAATAATAAGATACAAAACTGGTGAAAAATTAAAATGAAATTTACGATCGCAAATTTCAAGTTATCATGTGAGAACATTATTATTTTTTAAGTCATTATTTGTCTTAATTAATTTAAGTCGTTAACTAGTTTAAACCGGTTTGAAACAATCACGAGACTTCTTTGTCGGTCTCTACCACTCTCTCTCTCTCTCTTTATATATAGTCTCATAACATGGAATTTGTTAACAAATAGACCTCCCTTTGCAGTTGTCATTTTACACTAACTCCAGGCAAAAAATATTCCATGTTTCTTTGCATTAGTCTTTAGTTCTTTATGCATTAAAAACAAACAACAGCTAGCGCATGTATCTGCGTTTCGGTGATAATGGGCAGGAAACTTCCGCTCGTATGTGCCGTTATGGGTTAATTGAATCAGTACGTTCCCAAAACGGAAGGTG
Source organism: Argiope aurantia (assembly GCA_026543865.1). Lineage (NCBI taxonomy): Eukaryota > Metazoa > Arthropoda > Arachnida > Araneae > Araneidae > Argiope > Argiope aurantia. The sequence goes on from JAPMOR010013181.1 coordinate 19,947, forward strand.
TCATCTCATTAGATTATTAAAAGAGCAAAGATGGAATTTTGTAATCTGTCTCGTGTTATTATTGTTACAATTTTGCTCTTAAGTAGCAAAGGTAACGTTTGCACAGATAAAGCATTAAAGATTGTCACAGAGCTCGTGTATATAAATGTAGTAATTAAAATTATTAAAAACACTTTAAAAATATTTTTTAATGTATCAAAATGATTGAAAATATGTATGAAAATGAAATGGATACCACAGAAAAGCTAAATTTTTAAATGGTAAAACAATGCATAATGTTTTTATGTGATAATATACTTAGAAGTTATTGGAGGAAAACGCTGATAATTTTTGTTAATTTTCAATTAATTAATAATTTGTTTAAAATTTAAAAAAAATCTTTCTTAGTGTATGCCTACTGTCCCAGAATTAAGTATTTGTTAAATTCGAATTTCTAGGTCCAAGATCAACCCTGTAGAACGTTTTGAACGATTTTTTCATTATGCATGTACATGGTGCCATTCAGATATAGTATATATTCGATCACGTTACAATTTATAATCTTAAATTGTCTTAGACTATTACGATTTTTTACTTTATCTTTTATGAATGTTCTTATAGAATCAACGGGAATGTTCTTCTTAAAACTTTCTCGCTAACTCTAATAAAGGTGAACTTATCTTTTAGATGCGTTTCTTCCCATCTAATTGAAACCAAAATATGGTACAGAACTACAACTGCAATCGCAAAATCACGCACCAAATTTGATATGTTTAAGTCGTTTGCGTTTTCGAATTATCGTGTTTTTGAAAGTGTAGACCGAAAGCCCTTGTTGTATTTGGTTCAAAATTTATTAGATGTCTTTAATGCAAATGTTAAATCTGTGTACCGAATTTTTTCCCATCTAGCTCTTTTCGTTTTTTTTTTTTTTTAAGTTATCGTTTTAACTTATATTCGAACAGCTGGACAGACAGTCAGACTTCCATTGAGTAGAGATCTCTCAATATTTGTGAGAAATCTACAAATTTGGTTTAGAGACGACAATATACCAGATTTCACCCGTCTAGGTCAAAGCGTTTTTTGAGTTATCTTTGCCACAGACAAAGAAGCGTTTGCCCAAAGTATGTTTTTCGAACTTAGGAAGAGCTAAAACGTGGAGATTCGTCAAAACCTTGAGTTCAGTTTTTTAACGATTGTATTGTTGTTGTGTTGTAACGATTGTTCAGTTTTTTAACGACAGTATTTTTTTACTTTCCCGTCTGTGAAGTACAAAGTATTGTAATTTTCAAAAATTCAAACTTGAAATTTCGGTGAATCTTTACGTTTCAGAGCACGACTGAGTACGAAGAACACATTTTAAAAAATCATGCCGATCTCTGTCTGTTATCATGATAACTCAAAAACTAGAGCTAGATGGAGGAAATTTGTTATGTAGACTTAATACATAAATGAAAGATTAATATCAAAGTTTGAATGTAATCTATTTAGAGGAAGTGTGTCATTCCGAATATAAACGAATGCGTTTGCCACAAAGCATAAAGAATCTGGTTAAATAAAATCAGGTTTACAGGCTTAGCATCCTTGTCAGATTTGGAATCAAATCTGCCAGGGAACTGGCTGCCTGCCGATCGGTTCTTTTGTATACATATAACCGTAATAATCAAATACACAACAATTTGAATGAACGAAATCTCGTATGTGATTTTGTGATTATAATTGTTGTTTTGTGTCAAATTTTGGTTTCATTCGGTCGTCAAATAAACAAGTGGGAGTGGTCTCTCCAAAACTTTCTCGTATACTCTAATAAACTTGTCGTTTCGGAGAACGACTTGCATGACATAGACGTAAAGTAGTTACGGAATATTAATTTGTGGCGTGATTTTTTTACTAAATCTATCAAGTGATCTGTGGCGAGATAGTTAATTGTAATAATTCCTGATATGCCAAAAGTCACATTTTTTTTTTCTGAAACAAAGATTTGACACAAAACGGCACTTATAGTCACAAAATGTCATATCTAATTTGATATATTGAAGTTATGGTGTTTTTTAGACATCGTGATTACATGCTTCTGAAGGTAGGCACTGACAGAGGCTCAACGCCTTTTTCGATTTGAATTAAAATTTCGTAATATTCATGTTAAATTTTTGTATAAAATTTTATTTATCTATCACGCTTTATTTTGTAATTATCGTGCTAATGGATATTCGAAAAGTGGGGACACACAGAGTTCCTCTGAATGGATTTTGCTCAACATTTGATAAAAAAAATCTACAAATTTGGTATAAAGACCGTATACCAAATTCCAACTGTGTAGCTGAAATCATTTTTGAGTTACCTTTTTCACAGACAGGCAGACGGACCGACATTTTCAAAAAAAAATGTGTTTTTCGAACTTAGGAAAGGCTAAAACGTGGAGATTCGTGAAAATATCGAATTCGAATTTTTTTTTTTTTTTTTTTTTTTTTTTTGGCTATGATTATACTTTCTCTGTACTACATATGCGAGAAGGTAAAGAAGCACGCAAAATACATATTCAGTTTTCTGGTATTTGTGCATTAACCGCACAACTACGATTAATCATTGAAATATAAGAAAATGCGGAAGCTGTCGCGCTGATAGGATCTTAACTATAGTTCACCGATGGAATGTGGTTAATATCCACGTATCGATATACTTTACTATACAGTATGAAGCATTGTGTTATTATTTGTATTCTTATTTTCTTCTTCGTATGCTTTGCGGGTTGGAGTTATTTTGATATATATACTACGAAAAAAATTTCATTTGAATGACTCTGAAAATAAAGATTTGGGATCCCGTGGCTTATACAGGGCCGCGGTGGCCTGGTGGTAAGGTCTCGGCTTCGGAACCGGAGGGTTTCAGGTTCGTGACCCGATTCCACCGAAGAACCGTCGTGTAAGCGAGCCTGTTGCACGTTAAATCCCTCATGACCAAACGTCCTTCCGCTGGTGTGGTGTGGTGAGGGGGGTGCCAGCTCAGGTGTCGTCCTCGTCATCTGACCGCGGTTCAAAATTACGAGGTCCGTCCCAAAATAGCTCTAGTGTTGCTTTAAACGGGACGTTAATATAACTAAATCAAACCAAACCCGTGGCTTATACAACTTTATTCAATTATTATTCAACAATTCTATGCGGAAGAAGTGAGGGGGGGGGGGGGGAGGTAATGTATTTATTAGAGAGTATGCGAAAAGTATGCCAGGGAGACTACTCGTTCTCTTTTACCTACCTTTAAATTAATATTAGTCTTTTTTTTTAATTTGTTTTTCTTATATAAAATGTAGCCAACTGCTTTAATCGGGAGAAAAACTGATTTCTAAATTTGAATTAATCTCTACGTTTTTTATGTTCTGGAATCTGAGAAAAGGGGGGCGATATCTTTCAGACTTAATGAACATAGATGTAAGTATTCATGTGCGTCTCTGTGTATGTGAATGTGAGAGTTAAAGAAAATGTAACGAGTTAGAGCTTTCAAAATTCCATGTGAATGTACCAAAGTTCTAAATTAATTGA
>JAPMOR010013181.1:33553-136489 GCA_026543865.1 Argiope aurantia
TTTGTGACTACAAGTGTAGTTTTGTATTAACTTTTAGTTTCAGTCAGTTGGGAAGAACGCATCTAAAACAAAAATTTGATTTTTGGATACTATGAACCACATGCCAGGGTTTAATCTCCAAATGACTCACCTAGGATGACACGAGAGGTTCATTGAGAATGCTAAATTCGTGTTAAAGGTTAATATTTCGTAATTATTATACGCCAATGCTATGCAAGGCGTTCTCAGGGAAACATCTTTATTAGAGAAAGTTTTGAGAAGACCACTCTCCCTAGTATTTCTTGATTAGCAAAGATTGCTTTGATAATTTTTCCAAGTGATAGTTCAATGAAAAAGGACATGTGGAATGGTCTTTCCGACCTACGCGTAGTATATTGGACATATGCAAAGGAATTCTACGCAAGAATTCCTGTTGCGGTTTTATCAGAGGTTCACCTCTTTTCGAGCTCCGGTTCTTCCCTTTTTTCCTGGAACTGGCTGCTAACGAGAATGCAGAGCTCTCTCTCGTGGAATGAAATTGTCACCTAGATGATTATCACACCAAAATTTTAATCCAATCATAGAAGAGAATAAATTAAAATGCATACTCGACTTTTTTTTTTATAATTAACGAAACTGAATACAAAATGCACTTATTCCTTCATTAAATAACGAAGATAAATAAAAAAATTCCCTTATATCTTTATAAAATTACAAAACTGAAAAAAAAATGCCTGTTTTTTTTTTTTTTTAATTATATAACGAAGCGAAATAAAAAAAAAAAATCCCGTGTTTCTTTATGAAATGACGAAGCTGAATAGAAAAAAAAGAAAAATGTCCTTGTCTCTTTATTAAATAACGAAGCTGAGTTTATAAAAGTGCTCGTATTTCTTTATTAAAAAATGGTGCTGAATAAAATTTTTAAAAAGGCCGCTTATTTCTTTATTAAATAACGAAGCTGAATTAAAAAAAAAGACACGTATTTCTTTCTTAAATAACGAAGTTGAATACATAGCGTGGTATTTCTTTATTAAATAAAGAAGCTGAATAAGAGTAATACCCACGTTTCTGTATTACATAACGAAGCTGAACGCAAAATGCGTGTATTTCTTTTTTGAATAACGAAACTGAATAAAAAAGCGTATTTATTTATTAAAAAGCGAAGCAATAAAAAAATGTTCGTATTTCTTTATTAAATAAAGAAGCTGAATAAAGAAAAAATTTCCGTGTTTCTTTATTAAATAACGAAGTTGAATTTAAAAAAATCTGCATGTTTCTTTATTAAATAGCGTGGCTAAATGCAACATGCGCATATTATTTAGGTGTACTAGAAAGTCGAAAGAAAAATAATTTCGTCGGTTTTTCCTCATCCTTCATGCGGTCTGAATTTGTGCTGATATTTATTCTGAGTAGATGTGCCACTGGAATTCTATCTGGTTATGTAAAAGTAATTCGTTTCTGTAAAATTGAATCTCTTTTTCTGTCTTAATTACAGCGTGCCATGCCTTTTGAAGGTGCAGGTTATGCAAATAGATACTAGAATGATGCGGCCATTTTTTTTTCGGCGTTGCAAAATTAATGCGTTTGTACAGAGAAAATAAAAAACGAAAAATAGATAATGATAGAAAATCACCGGAATGAGCGAAAAGTTCATGCCGAAAAGTGATTTACGAAACTTGTTTGCGTTTTTCTCGAAGTGAATGTGGTTTCGGTTTTTCCCAAAATGATTCGCATTTTTGTTTTTGAACCTTTCCTTTATTTTCGGAAACTTTCTGTTAATTTGCGGACGCATATTTATGCTTGCTGTAAAATTCACGAATAAAATTGGTATTTATTTCTCGAAAATTATATTTGTGTGGGATGTGTTTATAAACATATCGGATAATTGAAAAAATTGCGGAAATATCGAGATGCTACTTTCAGCTTTGGATTAACTTTACTACCCTATTGCTTTATCATATTCCAAATAAACAACGCGAAAAGGCTGTAATTATCTAAAAACTTGACCTTGAGATTTTAATGGATTTTCACATTTCAGACCTCCCTGAATTCCAAAAATGCTTTTTTAAATGTTATTTTATTTATTTATGATTATTATTATTGGAATCGTCTGTCAATTGTAAACACCATAAGTCAAAAACGATAAATGAATGAAATATGGTGAGTGGTTGGTCTTTATGCCAAATGTGCATATTTTCAAATTTCAAAAAAAAAAAAAAAAAAAATCTCGGATTTTGTGATTGAAAGTGTCGTTTTGTGTCAAATTTTTGTTCCTATCAGTTGGGAAAAATGCGTCCAAAACACAAATCCAGTTTTTCGAACACTATTAATTTCATGCCAGGGATTAATCGCCAAAACCCTCACCAAGGATTAGTGAAAATGCTAAATGATTCGGTAAAAATACTAAATTCTCGCCAAATGTTAATATTTCGTTACTGTTTTGTGTATCTTGCAAGGCGCTTTCTAAAATAACACATTTATTAGAAAATATGGGAAAAAGTTTTGGATTGATCATTCCCACCGGTTTAGCCTCTAATTTGAATGCCATTGTCAAGATGGGGCGTCAGACTATTAGCAATTTCAGAAGATGGGCGATATAGAAAACTCCTCTATAATATTAAAATAATTTAAATATCTGATAAAATTTAATGGATTTAAAAATTTCAAACCTGTTGAACTGGTCACCTCGAAACTTTCTCGCATACTCCCCAGTGAATTTTTTACCCCCCCCCCTTCCTCGTAAAATTGGGGATCTTAGATAAAGCTGCAAGCACTGCAGTGGTGAAAGATAGTTACGAAATATAGATCTTTGGCTTGATTATAGAACATAGGTGGGCAAACTTTTCCAGGGGACGGCTACTTCTAATTTTTTTTAAGTGTTTGCGGCCCACCCAGTGGCTTAGGCGTGGTGAGCTAAAAACAATACGTATTACAACTTAACAACTTAACAATATGTATTACAACTTAACAATATGTATTACAACAAAACAATATGGTTTACAATATGTATTACAACTTAATAACAAATACGGAATATTTATTTTCCTACATAACTACAAACATAATAATAATAGCCAGAAATACAATAATATCAAATGATGCATTTAATATGAAACAATTCAAAATACATTAAAAAATAAATCATTTTCATCTTAAGTTATTTCTACTAGTTATAGTCAGCGGATGACTTAGTCTGCATATTGTCTGCCAATCTTGAATATCTCGGTATATAATTACTAATGCTAATCTTGCACTGGATTATGTCATCTGTGAGATGGGAACGATGTGCTGTCTTAATTATATTCATCGTTGGAAATGCAGATTCACATAGGTAGATAGAACCAAAGACCAATGTTAAAAAATATGCATTTTTTTAAAGTTAGGATACTTTACTTTGTCCGTTAGATTCCAAGAGTTATTCATTGGATCTGAACTACTTATTTTTAAAATTTTCATTTTGAAGGAGAAAAACTTCCGTTTTCCTCAAGAGATAAAGATAATATATAGTTTATATTTTCAGTTATTTATTCCACATCAACATTGCCAAATGGATAATACATGAATGTAACAATTAGTTTCATTTAGTATGCGCGTCTTAAGTAGTAGTAAAGGCGGTCACCTAAAAATGTCTTGAAGTCCACTAGTCGATTGCCATCAACTTAATGCCTACACCTGTTTTAGAATTATTACTGAATCTATCGCGATAATATTTATTTTTGATACCTTTTCTCCAGCCAAATGACACCAAAAGTTGACACAGAATTTTATTTGTAATCGCAAGATAGCACACAGAATTTCACTGATTTAAGTTGTTAAGTTAATGAGTTATTGTTTTTACATGCATGCGAAAGTACCCGAGAGACGGTCAACCATTTGAAAGATTTGGTTCAAAGTTTGATAATCTATATTTTAGATGCTGAAACTGTGTAGCAAATTTTATCAATCTAGTTCTTTACGTTTAGTAGTTACCGAGTTTCCTTGTATTCGAACATATAGTTTTCTTTTGGATGAACTTCGTTTAAAATTTGATAGAAATCTTCAAATTGGAGCGTAAGTTCATGTACATCGAATTTCATCCGTCACCATGTTCATAGGCAAACAGACTTAATTCTAAAATTATTTTTTCCGTACTCGGCAAGGTCTGAAACGTGCGTTTAGTATTGAAATTTGTACATTCTGATAGAATAATACAAACAGACAATTTGATGATTGTATCGCGACCGCATTGATTAAACTACAAATGAAGATGAGTAAATCTAGTTTGACCAATGCGCAAACGATTTTTTTTTAAATTTGTTTTTCTAAATGTAACTGAGAAACGTGAAATTTATCTTCTGCCATCTGGAATAAAGAATCTTTTTAGCGTACTTTTTTAAATCGCTAGTTGATACAGTAATATTTATTTGTACTACTGTCGCTGATTTAGCAAAAACAAGGATTAAATATACAAAAAATTCGAAAAAAAAAGTATTTCTGATGGTTATCTTCTTTGAATTGCATAGTTAAATGCCACAAATAATTTTTACTAGAAAAAAAAGTACATTTGTCTTCTTCTCTCTATCAATGAAAGTCATAATTAACCGAGCCGGTTTCGAAACATTTTTAAAAATATATTCAAAATTAATTTTCGGAAAGTGTCAGTGATATTGAAGCGAAATTCGCTCTATTTTTATAGTACAGACTACTAAAATGTTTTTATTGGCAGATAATCTTTGGTCTGCATAAAGTTTTGTAGATTAAAATAATAATAATACAGTTCTATTCCTAATCCCTCCAATAGTGATGATGATAGCTGATTCCGTGCATTTTCTTGGAGCGGGTGGAATCTGCAATGGAATCTGCGAAAAGCAATAATATTCGTGGATCTTCATACCGACGATTGATTTTTAAGTTTGTTTAAAATAATATTACGTGGTAGCAGAGGACTTATTATTTTTTTTTATATCAAATAAACAGATTTGGAAAAACTTTGTTCTGAAGAAGAAAAAAACAGGATTAAAATATAATCTTTATTAACCTAATTTTCGATTATTTGTAGTCAGTCGGCTTGTAAATTGGAAATTTTATTGTACCAAACGATTTCGTCGTTTGAAGAAGCTATGTAACAGATTCCCTCTCTATTATTATAAAAAGAGAAATAGTTTTATGATAGACTTGATTAATCATCGGGTCATCTTGATGTCTAGTTCTTAGTAAATTGTGACATTTGTCAAATTTTCTCATAAAATGTCTAAATCAAAAATAAGATCCATAACGTTTTTATCCATAGAGCTTTGTGACCCTAAGGTAAGAAGAAAAGCAAAAGCAACTTACAGAATGAAATATTAATCATTGTTAAATAAAAAGAAAACTTGCCTCATATAATTATTTTTAAAAATGTGGTAGTAATATTTTAATAAGCTTAATTTTCTTCATTGTTTTTCATTGATAACTTTGAGGAAAGCTCTTTGATTTCCAATTATTCAGTTTTATAATCTTTCACTATTACAATTTTTTTTTAACTTTTACTATAGAATTGCGCCATAGAAAAGAAAAGTTTTATATTTGCATGGGGGTGTGCGTGGGTTGAACGGAAAATTGGCGGAGACGGACGTGCTAGTAACGTCTTGTAGATTTTTCTTTTTTCCTTACTATTCAAGCGTTGATAACAGACTATTTTAAATGGGAGAGAAATGTGTCCCAGAGTTATCTACGGTTCAGAATTATCTGTGTGCAGTTAAGAATTATTTATATAACCTTCTCAAATAAGAACAGCAATTCATCTATTCCATTCTTATTAGCTTACAACAATTATCCTACTCTGTTCTTATTAGCCAAGGAACTGTCGTTTAAAGTAAGTTTTTCTCGCTTTTTTAAAAAATTCTATTAATATTGCTACTGGTTCTTCGGAATCAATGATCGCTATTGTTTTTAATTTAAAATTTTATAGAACCAAAGTTTCTTCAGAACATATTTTTAAACTCCGAAATTTGATGTATGATTCATATTTTTTAGACTCTACGCCGTTCTGTTCATTTTACTATGTATTTCCTTTATTTACTTTTAACTTTCTTAAAATTCTTTTAAAAAAATGGATACACTATCCCATTTCTAGCCTTTAAACAATGTAACCTAATTTCTAGTGTCAAAAAATGTAAAATTTGACATTTTTCTTCATGTCTGTAATATTTTAAGTATAAATTTAAATCTTTTACGGATTCTTCTCAAAATTAAATATATCGTTTGCTTTTCTGAAATCAGCTTTACCAATAATCATTTGTATTAATAGTAGGATAGTAATTCGGATTATAAATTAAAAATGCAAGATTATCTACAACTTTAGTTGTAACTTTTATCAATGACTTTCAAGCCTTCCAGAATATTTTTTTCGTATTATTGATTTTGATATTTTAAATATTCGTTTAGAATTCTTACGTTTCTTGGTGGAAAATATTCTTATAATATTTTTTTGCGAATCTCAAAATTCATTTCATAGGAAAGATAATTTTTTGAATTTTTAAGATGATGTAAGAATCATTTCTGCGCTATAATATTTCCGGAAGACATCGCCATAAAATGTCAAAATTTTGCTTACTTTTTAGCTAATTAAAATTTCAAAGAAGAAAATCGTTCCGAGGTGCATATTCCCACCCACCACAATATATATGCGCCAAATTAGGTACTCATGATCAGACGGTCTAGCTTGTAGAGCACCAACTCACACACACACACACACACACACACACGCACGTCTTTATTTTAAGTAAATGTAACAAAAAAAAAAGATTATACTGGCACAATAGATAAGTTATTGCTGGAAATCGCAAACATGTTGCTTAAGTTTTAATTAAATTTTGAAAAAATTAAATCCCTCCCGACGTACACAATCTGACCCTTCAAAGTATATGCTAAGACGGCAGCTCAAGGACTAACAGTCACGACTGTAGATCACTAACATACACACACATTCATCTTTATTATCAGATGGATGCAATAAAGGGTCTAAATTTACATATGTGTATAGAGTGCATTATGAAATGTCTTCTTAACAAAATTTCCGTATCTTGATATTTAAATTGAAAACATCGAATGATTTTCAGTGATGGATTTCCTTCTAGACTCTTAGAGAGCTGCTCCTAGACATTTCCCCCTAGGCCTCCTAGATAGCTGCCTAGAAGGAGGCCTCAGCTGGTCTATTTAAAAAATCTATTAGCTTAGTTACAAATAAATAAATATATAATGAAATCAAATTCTGTGAATGATAAAATATTGAAATAAAATTAACCCTTTGTCAGGTAGAATTGGCCAGATTCTTATCTGTTTCATTTCGTTCTATTACAGCAGTATTTCTCAAATTGTGGGTCTTGAGTCAATTTTTGATGTGTTGTGAATGCGTTCCTGAATATATATGTATTATCCACAGTAAAAATGTGGTATGGGCTTAAAATCTTTATCAAGCCTCACATTAAAAATATTTTTTTTTTGTAAAGTTACCTTTAATAATAAATGTTTTCCCTTCGGAAATTTCTTTTTGTGCTCTTAAAAACTCTTTCGGATTGAATATTTATTGTTCGCCTTTGGAAAAATTAAATGCGCATTGAAGCGTATCATCTTAAATTCGTTTCTAACACCAGTGGTAGAGGTCCCCAAACCTTCCTCGCATACTCTCTAATGCACTTCGCATGCCAAAGAACGCCTTGCATGACACTGGCTTACAAAATTACGAAATATTAACTTTTGGAGAACGTGACGCGAATTTAGCATTTTTACTGAATCCATCATATCATCTTTGGCGAGTTATTTGGCGATTAATCCCTGGAATGCCGTTAATAGTATCCGAAAATCTAATTTGTGCTTTAAACACGTTTATCTCTACCGATTGAAACAAAGATTTGACACAAAACTGCATTTATAGCCACAAAATCTTATACGATATATGATATATTTAGATCATTGCGTTTTTTGAGTTATCGCATTTACTTGTTATTAAAAGCACAGACCAACAGACAGTCAACCTATAGTTGGATTTGGATCAAAATTTGACAAGTTTCTGAAATCTGTATACGAATTTCATCTATATAGATTTCCTCATTTTGCAATTATCATGTTAACTTAAATTCGAACAGGTGGATTTCTTTTGAACATATTTTATTCAAAATTTGATAAAAATCAGAAAGTTTGATGTAAAGATCGTACACCTGATTTCAACCATCTAGTACAAAGCGTTTCTGATTTATCTTTATCACAGACAGACAGACATTTTCCAAAAATGCGTTTTTCGATCTTAGGGAGGTCTAACATGGAGATAAATGGGTTGTAACGTTTGGAAATTTAGGAATTCCTTTATTATAGTATTAATGAATACTAAGCTCCTGTTTAAGCAATAATGGATGTTGTGTAGTTATGAGTCAAAATAAATAAAAACTCATTTTCAAGTTGTTACAAAAGATTAGAATTAACTTGAAATAAATCATTCACATGCTGTTCAATTTCAAATGTACTGAAATGTGCAACTAAATTGACCAGCTTATTATAAAAGAGATTTCACAACAAACACGCCCTAAAGCCACAAAGTATCTAAATCCACCTTTTTTAATTTATGATTTCTAATTCTTCCGAAAATCGCTTAAAACATATTATTCGGATTTATAAGATTGAATAATCAGAGATAAAAATCATTTAAATTTCTTAGGAAAAGGTGCATCCTTATAAATGTTTTCTTTTAAAAATAAAAATAAAAAAGAGAATAGAGTACGAGATCCTAAATTAAGAAAAATTGAGCTATGCAAATCAGCATATGATGAATCCATTATTCGCCATACGAATATATTGGTAATTAGGCCTTCAACGATTTCAGACAAATCGTTTAGATTTCATGTCCGTCATTCCTTCAAAATTGTCTACATTAAATTAAAGCCGTAGCATTTCAATTGTCTTGCTTAAGTTCTGTTAATTGCTGCTTTCTTAAACCTTTTCTGATGAAGACAGTCTTATAACATCATAGCACTGTTATTAAAAGCTTAAAAATCCGATTCATTTATCTTTCTAAAACTTTTAAACGCTTTGAAAAGGACGGATGAAGTTTCGTATGTGGTCTTTACACCAAATTTGGAAATTTCTATCATATTTTGAGTAAAATCCGCTTATAAAATTTTTTGGCTGTCTGGTTGTTCCAATATAATTTTAACACGATAACCGCAAAATGGAGAAAGGTAGATATATGAAATTCGGTACACAAAATTAACATCTGTAGTCTAGATACAAATCCAGCTAGGGATTGGCCGTCTGTCAAAGACGCGGTGATTTAAATGTATCAAATTTGGTAGATGATTTTGTGACTGCAAGTGCAGTTTTTTGTTAAATCTTTGTTTCAATCGATTGAGAAGAATGTGTCTAAAAAACAATTTCACAAAATCAATTTTCGGATACTATTAATCGCATGCCAGCGATTAATCGCCAAAAGCTTGCCAAGGAGACAAGATAGATTCAGTAAAAATGATAAATTCTCGTCAAAAGTTAATATTTCGTAACTACTTTATTCTAGTATCATGCAAGGAGTTCGCTGGCATGAAAAGTTTATTAGAGAGTTTGTGAGAAAGTTTTGAGGAGACCACTCCCACTGATGACACAGGTAACAGGTCTTGCAAATCACACAGATAACAGAATGCTTCTTCTTCAGATTTAACAATGGAAGAAAATTTGGGTATTAAATATTTGATGAAACAATGGAAAGAGTTTGAATTTCAGGTCAGCAATGTAATCTATTGTTGGGAATTAGACCAAAAAGTATTTTTAAAAAATTGCCAAAATTCAGCAAAAATTCGGATGATTATTATATTGGTATCGTAAAAAGACAATTTTTAATATTTTGAAACGGTTTAAAATTGATTTTTTTAAATAATATTTTTGGAAGTTGTCGCGATGGAACGACAAATTTAGTTTAATTACTTTCTCGTATACGTAATATACAAAAAGTATAGTAATCGTCAAAAAATTCGAAATCGAGTCTTTGACGTATCTCTACGATTTAGACCTCCCTGAGTTCGAAACACACATTTTTGGAAAATGTTTGTTCGTCCATCTGTCTGTGATAAAGATAACTCAAAAATGCTTTGAGCTAGACAGTTGCAATTTGATATCCGCTTTTAACACGAAATTTGCTGATTTCTGTCAAATTTTGTGTAAAATCTGTTCAGAGGAATGAAAGTTAACACGATAGTTACAAAACGAAGTGAACTAGATAGATAAAATTCGGTACACAGATTTAACATCTATAGTGCAGACACATGTCGAATTTCGAGCCATGGACTGTCAGTCTGTCGGGTTATATTTTCAGAAAGTAGTAAACGCGGTAATTCAAAAACGCAATGACAAATATATTAAAATTGTTATAGGATTTTGTGACTATAAGCGCAGTTTTGTGTCCAATTTTTGTTTCAATCGATTGAGAAAACCGTTTCTAAAACACCAATTTGGTTTATGATTAACGCATGCCTGGGATTAATCGCCAAATAACTCGCCAAGGATGACACGATGGATTCATTAAAAATGCTAAATTCACTCCAAAAGTTAATATTTCGTAACTATTGTATTCCAATGTCATATTAGGTGTTCTTTGGCATGATAAGTTTATTAGAGAATATGCGAGAAAATTTTGGGGTGAACCCTCACGCTGGTTTTTAATTAAATTTTTTTTAAAAATTGCACCTTGGTGCACATTTTTCCCAATATATAATCTGCCATATTTGATAACTGTGGGTCAAACACCCTGGTCTGTAGAGTCCCAATACACACTCATATTCATATTAGAAATATTTATGCCTTTTGATTGAGCAATTTTCTGAAAGAATCGTGCTTTTCTCTTATCAAGAGTTCAAGTAAACTTGTCATGTTATTCGTCGGAAGTAATGCTTACTTATTGTGAAAGCTAATATAGGATGTTTATCAAAGTGCAATAAATCAATAGATATAGTCAGAAAACCTAATACGTGTATGAGTCAAGAGATTCAATAATTTGATTAATGAGTGGGAATTTTCAGATTACGGATATTTTTTTATACATTCGGTAGGTATGTTGTGAAAACCTCAAAAGAGTTCGCAGATGGGGTAAAAATAGTGGGGTTGTTGTTGAAATTTTCATTTCTTTATAACTTCCTTAGAATTGAATATAAAAAAAAATCCAATCAGGCGAATTACCGTGTCATTAGGCCGAGCAATTTTTATGTTTCAAGTTTTTCGATAGCTACAATTCTTAAAAGCTAGGAACTAAAAAGTAATTTTCAACCCCTAATTTTGACTGTTTTTTTAACATCAACAATTTATGTTGCCAGTTTTGAAATAAAACTTTTACATTTATTCCATTCCAATACTTTAAATTTGCTTAAGTGCACGTGGATTAAAGATTAAGAATACGAAAAAGACAATTAAATAAAAATAAAAAGATTTAATGGTACCTTTATGTAAAAATGATCAGCTCAAAACATTTTAGAAGCTGCGCGTGTTTTAGTTCTTTTGAATGTATTTTATTATAAACTTTTTCTTGTTTATAATAATGGAAACTAGAGTATGAGTGTGTTTATTTTATTTCTCCTGTGAAACAGGAGAATTATGTACCAGCTTTCTTGCCAAGACAGAAAATACTCCAGTCAAACCTATAAAACTCGCCAATTAACTAATCTATTAAGAAATT
This sequence comes from Argiope aurantia, assembly GCA_026543865.1. Lineage (NCBI taxonomy): Eukaryota > Metazoa > Arthropoda > Arachnida > Araneae > Araneidae > Argiope > Argiope aurantia. The sequence goes on from JAPMOR010013181.1 coordinate 45,201, forward strand.
ATGGAAAAAAGAATTTAATACATTTGCCAACTTATCGTCCTAAAAATGTTATAATTTGCTGCCATGTACCCGATTCTCCTGTATGGTCATTTCTCCTTATAAAATAAACCCCGTTATTTTCTAAAATTGAATTTTCTGCCTGATAATATACATAAAAGCAAAATATAATTCACGCACTCACTGATCACGGAATCTTCTTAACCATTACGAATATTCTTAAAATTTGCCAGGTGTTATTATTATTAACCGGTTGTCAGTCATCTTGCCAAAGGGTAAAATAGTTTGCTGCTCTAATTTTGAATTATATTTTACAATATTCGTTATATTAAGAATAATTTTCTATATAATTCTGCATATTTTGTTCAATAAACATAAATTTTGTTATTTAGATACATTTTTAATGAAATTCATTATTCCGGAGCTTTTTTTAATTTGACAGTCCTTTGGTTTGATGTCTCCCTCGTCAATGAGAATATTTATATTATAAAAAGACCACTATTATATCATTAATACAAGGCGGGGTAGTGATTAATCGTTATTTTATTAATCACACAACAGTGATTAATCGTTAATAAAAGATAACCAAACATATGTTAGTCTATAGACGATTCGCCAATTACATGCGGTTAAGCCTAAAATTTGCCAATGGCATGCAATTAAAGCATGAGTACCGAAGTATTTTTTTGAATGATGATATATTAAAATTAATATTAATTGGTTATTCATTATTAATTAATTAATAACTATTAAGTATTAATTATTGATTAAGTATCCAATTATTAATTATAACTGAAATATTCAAAAGCGCAATAGATAAGTTCTTGATTCCTGTATTAAGAAAAACAGACGATTCGTCTTTCCAATATAATTGAAAAAATCAAACAAATTCTATCATAAAATGTCATTTTCTGCATTTAATTGAGAGAATAATAAATACAAACGATACTTAATTCCTTTAGATATGTTTAAAATGCAGAAATAAACTTCAATTTCTCCACAACTTATACAAATTTTTGGCATTTTTAAAAAAAACTTTATCAGTTATATGAACAAATCCTTTGTATATTTTTGTATTTGGCCTTAATATTGTGTATTTTGCATTAAATTCGGAATCATGCGATAACAATAAAATCGTTATCTATGGTTGCCTCAGTATGTACGATTTCATTGTTTTTGTCTAAGGATTGAAAAGAATTTGAAAACAATAACTTAGATGACAAAGAATTTGTCTTTATCTCTCAGCTTGCCGAGAAGAATTTTATTTTATTATTATTATTTTTTTCTTTTTCTTTCCCCTAAGTTTGTTAAAAATTTTGAGATTTTAATAAACAACATGTATTAACTCTCCTCGAGCCTGTCGAATTTTTTAAAGTCATAATGTTTATAGACTGGCATATTATATTTAAACTGTGACTTGCATGATGGAAAAAACTATTTCGAGGCACTGTACGAGGACTATTGAATTTAACATGTAGTTACTTCTTGAGTAGTAGGTGTTCTCCAAGAGAGGATTTGTTAGAATTTTTATTTGATTTTAAGTTAAAATCTTATCAGCATTTTAACGTTTTTCTTCAATAGTAAGGTTTACAGTTATATCAATTTTATTTTGTAGAATGTTTATATTGATTTTAATAAAATTATTAAATAACATGCTAAAATTTTTTATTACAATACTTTCCATTGCTTTTAGTTACTGGATTTGCTCTTCCGCATTTTGCGTCGATATTAAATAAATCTTTTTGTGTACATTATCTGTACTATCTTTTTGAAAATAAAGATGGACCAATTAAGTCTAAAATATTATCGTGCTTCGAAGTTCACTCTCCTTTAAATTTAAATTAAAAAAATCTTGAAATTACATTTGTCCGTCCATGTGAATATGAACACGTAACTTAAAACATGGCTAGCTAGTAGAATGAAATTTGGCATTCGGTTTGTATATAAATTTTTAAATCTATAGAAAAATTTTGAATCAGATCTGTCTGTAGTTGAACCGTTTTTTCGTATGTATATGAGCACAATAATTCAAACCAAAACGAACTAGGACAAATGAGATTTGGTATGTGATCTTTACGTTAAAACTATGAATCTGCATCAAATTTTGGATCTAAGTCGGAGGAAAGGTATGTAGAACGTAAATCTGCTGGATTCGCTTTATTATATGACGAAGCTTAAACAAAAAATTTTTATACTGTTATGAATATGATAGAATGTTGAGAGTTGAGCTCTCTCCTTTATTTTCTCTCCAGTCTTATCAAAAGTTTTATTTAAAAAAATCCATTAAACCATTTGTTTGAAAAATAAAAAAAGTTCATTTCTTAATCAAGATTTTAAATTTTTAGAAAATTTTAGCTGTTTTTTATGGAATTAGAGAAGTTTGTATATTACGTTTAAAACAATGTCTCCGAAATTCAATGCAACCTTTCCTCCACATTTATATTTAAAAAAAAAAAAGAACAACTTAAATCGTCTGGCCAAAAAGTTTAATGTTATGTAATAAACTTATGGATGCTAGAAAGTTCGGTTGTTTGTTTACAGTCATCATTATGGAATACCATGTTTTGGATTCCTTTCTACTCTCTAGAGCTCTGATGTTTACTATATTTTACCAGCTAAATGGTGTAGAAAAAGGTTTTCCATCTGTTTAGCTCAAAAATTTAAATCGCAACCCATCTGAAATAAAATAATAAAAATCTATGGATATCAAAACTGTGAAAAAGGGAAATAAGAGGGTTTACTTTACTTTTCTTTTTTTCAACTAATGTACATATTGAAATTGGAGTAGTTCTGAAAATAATATAAACTTTAGGAATTAAAAATTTGAACATATTTATAATGTATAGTAAACAACACGGTGAGTAAATATAAGATGTTTTATTTGTAAGATAGGATAAAGGTTTATTTATGTAAATATGCGCATTTATACGGCCATTTTTTAAAAACTTTTTTCTTCTTCACCTAGTAATAAATTTCACCACATTGAATGAGTAACTGTTTAAAAAATTTTAATTCAGTTGTTTTTAAAAACTTTTATTGAACTTGATTTGTTTCGTGTTGAACTTTATATACTTATGCATTCTCGATTATAAAACACTATTTTAATATTTTCAAAACATTAATTTTAGAAAAAAGTTTATATGAAGTATAGAGAAACTATTGTAATCATAAAAAAAAAAAAAAAAAAAAAAAAATCGAATTCTAAATTTTGACGAATTTACTTGTTTTAGAACATCCTAAGTTCAAAAAACACATTTTTAGCATAATGTTTGTTTGACTGCGAGAAAGATAGCTTAAAAACGTTTTGAGCTAGGCGGATGAAATTTATTAAATGGTTTTTACACCAAATTGTTTAGATCAAATTTTGATCAAAATCTATTATCAAAAAGTATGTCTGTCTGGCTGTTCTAGTACAAGTGAACCAGATAACTCTAAAACGCAATGAGCTTGGTAGATAAAATTTGGTACATAGGTTTAGCAGCTAAAATTTAAATTCTTGTTAAATTTTGAACCATATTTGTCTGAGGGTTGACCGTCTGTCGGTCTGTACTTTCGCATGTAATTAAATGCAATAACTCATAAACAGAATGAGCTAAGATCAATGGAATTCTGTATGTTATCTTGTGACTGTAACTGTGAATTCGTGTCAAATTTTGGTTTCCATCGTTTGGCAGGAAAATGCGTTTAAAACACAAATTCACCTTTATTAGAGAGTATGCGAATTTTGTAGAGACCACTCTCGCTGGTTTTAAAGCTATGAAAAAAAAAAAAAAAAAAAAAAGATAATGAAGTGACAGCAACAAAAGAAATGGATTGATTCTAATGTATTTAACATGAATCGTGACTTCGTGAGATTTGTTGGACGAACACATCTTGATAATAAAAGCTGTTGTAAAATGATTTTAAATTTGTTCTTTTTATCATTAATAATATTATATTTTTCTAGTTCATTTTTCGATTTGACGGTTTCGATTTTTTTTTTTTTTTTTTCCTTTTTGAATTAGGGTTGCACAGGGAAAAAGTTTCTGATGTCATGAATTCACCTCGGTGATCATTCGTATGATGCTAATTACTGTTAAAACCCTTGTATACATTTTTTTTATATATGTAAAGTTGGAACTTTAGAATCGATACTTTACTCATTTCCTGATATCTAACGCTAGAAATTTTGTACCTATCCATGTTTTTGATGAAAATACATTTTAATCATTAAGAGATTAAATATCAGTTAATCGAATAATTCAATTAAATTTTAAACCATACGCATAAATTTTCAAATAGTGATTTTTTTAAAAAAAATTGATTATAAGATTCCATGATATTTTTATTAATGTAATTATAAATTAAAGACTAAAAGTAATAAATACAAATTTAAAAATCTATTTTTTTAACCACACTAATAAAATTGCTTTTATTCATTAATATTTTCCTTACGGCCATATTAATCGAACAGGGATTTTCGCATGATTGCTAATAGTTGCCATAATAGTTTTAAATCTTTTTCTGATTTAACATCTATTTATTATCTGTAGAATGAACCAATTTAATTTAATTCTTTTTTTTCTTTGTATTGCATTTTGCAAAGTTCTACCCATTATTATTTTTTACTACAAAATTCTCCTTTGATTAAAGTAGCTCCTAGGTCGATAGTTCTTGGTTTAAACCATAGAGCTGATATATAAATGGAGGAAGCTAGTCGCTTGTTTCTAGTCTAAACAAGTGTACGCAACATGAGCCATGTGACTTGCGATAAACCTGGCCTTTTTTGGGGAAATATTGCAAATCTTGGCATACTCAAAAACTGACACGCAACATTTTGCTTCCCAGCATTGGGTCCGGTCAGTTTTCATTTCTGGTTAACATTTCAGGATTACATATATATATATATATATTCTTTGAAAACTATGCAAACTGGTTTCGAAAATAATGTTTTCTTTTTTACATCAGTAGCCGAGTTTGTTGATTTAAATTATGTTTACTTTCTTACTTTGGTTTTGTGCATTAATTTAAAGTGAGTTTTTTTTTCTTTAAGTAAACATTTTATTTCTTTTCTTTACCTAAAAACATCTTTTAATTTTACATTGCATGTTCAAATACTTTTATCATTATCTCATACAGATAAAAAAAGAAACTTTTTATAATAATAGCAGATTATAAAAGTGACCCAAGTCTTTTTTTTTTCTTTCTTGAATATTCTGAATAATATTTATTTTTGCATGAAAAAATTAATAATTAAGACTGTTAAATTATTTCAAAATAATTTAGAAAGAAAAAAAAAACACTAGCTCAGAATCAAACCCATGTATCTTGAATGCTACGCCAGTGCCCTAACCACTACACTACTCGAGCGCTCGTTCGGGTAACACATTATTAGTATATAAGATAATTTGAAAGTTTTAAGGTTGACTATTGAGTCTTACTATTTTCATTAATAAACATTCTATATGTATTCTCTCATTATACAAAATCTCATTCCGAACTCAGTTTTAAACCTCGTGCCTTCTCCTTGTTAATATCAGTTTTAAATATTTCGCTTCTGGTGGTTTATAGTGTTGGCGGTAACTTTGCTTCTAACTACCGCAGAAACAAAATTAAATCATTTTTCGAATCTTAAATGTGTTTATTTAATTCAAAATAATAAGGAAATTCGGAATTTTTATGAAAACGGTGATTTTAGAGTATGTGCATATCGCAAGTTATTAATAAATGTTAATGTTGAGACAAAATTTTTATCTGTGAAGATAGCATTTCTTTCTTTAATAGTTTATCTTTAGAATATCCACTAGTTTCTTTTTAGATCTTAATTAAAATTTATAAAAACATGCAATTACTGCTAGCACATTTATGAAATTTTACTTTATAACATTTTCAATAAAACGTCTTAGTTTCACTATTTCACTCACAATGATGATTTAATATCTTTCACGGTATAATTCGATTCGAATATTTATGGTAAAAAAGCAACAACATATTGGAAATAATAAGGAACTTTATTTGCACTAAAATGAATACACAATTATTAATCGGTCAATAATGTATTGGCGAGAAAAAATCACGCCAAGCTTGCAGCCAAGCATTTGCAACACATTCGAGATTGAAATAAAGCAAGGAACAAAATATAATGGAATTATATCAGTTTAAATGAAGCTTAATAACAAATTAAATAAATTTAATTCAATAACTAAACCAAACTATGAAATATTATTCAGTTTTATCACCAAAATCACTGAGTGATGGAGGTTACGAAATTTTAAATTGACTTAAAATGGATATAAACAGAACATGTTTATTGTGCATATTTGTGAAATGATACAGGACTATCCTTAGAAGCTTTTTCTTTGCATCCAATTGCACAGCAATAGTTAACCAGGGCTTAAATAAGTTTTAAAATCCAACAGTTAAAAGCGAGAAAAAATCTGCCATTAAAATCCTTATCCTAATCATAATGAGGAAAGGAGAATGCGGTTACAGTGAACACAAATTCTGTCCACAAGTCACGTGATTTTATCTTGTCCTACACCAAAGTAGGGTTGCACTCCCTCTATAAGTATCTCAGCTCTATCGTTTAAACAAGGTGTGCGAACTGAAGGGTTCTTAACCTTTGGGCATTACAATGCTAGAAAAGTGACTTTTAAATATAGAACTTCAACTCAGTGTTGATGCTCTGTAGGACAGACCAGTTTGACGTAGAGCAATCAGATTTGGCATAGATGCACTTTAAAGGGTGGGAATATGCATTTGGGAGTATTTTTAAATATTTTAATTGATTAAAAGTGAGAATTTGGTGTTTTGCATAGTAACTTCCGAAATTTTATTGCACGAAACTTATTTTTAATTAATTAAAAATTAGTTTACAATTTTGGAAAACTGTTTTTTTATTGATATGAATTTTTTCATAACATTTTTTTCCTGATTTTTGCTGCATAATTTTCAGATACAGATTTTATTGCTGCAATAAAATTCAAATCGTCTTCATTGTTTCATTTAATATGTAATGACGATTTTCTTCTTTGAAAGCTGTAAGAACCAAAACTCTGCTATTTATCTGGACATCTGGAATCAGAAAATGAATTATTGAAAATTCAAATATATTGTCCAGGCTCTTAATTTTTTAATGACACTATAATGTTATGGTTTTCAACTGTTTTAGAAACTTTCAGTCATACAGTACATAGCACTTGTGTAAAAACTATTTAAATAATATGATTTCACCACAATTTGATGCTTAAAAATATATAATTAAAAATATATAGTTAAATATATAGTACAAAATTGAACATCAAATTTTGCATAAGAGATTTAGTTAAATACAACTAGTATTCCTGCAAAATTGGCTGATCACCAAACGCGGCTAGTTAAACGATAAAGGAATAAATTTAACAGTTTTAATTTAAAATTAATCTTCTGACAATTTAGTGTAAGTAAAAAATAATTAATATTGTATATATATATTTAACATTTTATATAGTGTTATTTAAACCTAAAATTAAATACGGGGGAATGACAACAGTTAAAGAAAAAAAAAGTAAGATGAATTTTATTTATCCTTGCTTGATTTTTAGTTCGTTCAAGCAGCTTCTTGATTTCAAAAAAAGAAAAGAAAAAATATTGCTTTTTGATGATATTTTTTATTTAATTAGTAGGGCATAACACCATATAATATGCGCAGAAATATCTACGGTTTCATTAAAGAAAGGTTTTTAAAACTGTTTTTTAGTAATTTGTTTTACTCTAATTAAACTAGTAATTAACTTATTAAGTTTATAACATGATTTAATTGTATTGGATTTTTTTTCTACATATCTCTATTTGTTCTCATTAAGATGCTGATTCAGTCGTGTAGCTCCATAAAATATTCAATAAAACATGAACAAATCCTATCTGTTTGTTACACTCGTGTATTTTTCAACTACATGTATTCTAAATAAATATAAAATTAATTTTCTCCATATCGCTTTTTGTCTGAGACAAAATATTCGCTTCTCTCTTATCGACAATTTAAAAAAGATACTAATGAATTTCCTCCTACCAGGAAAAAGAACACCTTAATCTGCCCATGCGCATCGCAAAGTGGAACTCCTCCTTTTTCTTTACAGTTCCTCTTTCGACGCAAATTCTCCGATTTTTTCAAATCCTTCGCGCATTCAGTGTTCTTAGAATTCCGTTCCATCAATCCATTCGTTTATTTATTTAGTTATTATTTTTCTGCCGTTTCATTTTTCCGTTGGTCGCGTTTTCGTTCCTCACAAACCGAGTGTTCGATATCGATAAAGACACCTTCCTGTGGCTTATCAGGGAAGTGCAAACTACAGGCACCGGAAGAACAACCATCCTCTGCCTCCCTGCACCTCGTCTCATCCGGTTCACATGACCACACGCATCCACACATCCAGGCACACATGCATATGGCAGCAGCGCCAATGTACCCACAGCAACGACGCCGTGTAAATAAAAATCCGACCCGAATGGTTGCCTTCGTTGTTATTCCTCCATGCCATCACTGAATATGTTTGGCATTTCTTTTCATATGCCCTCTACTGAGTCATCCCGGGCCCGATTGAGCGTGCAAAGGGGGTCACCTGTGCCCCAGGGCCCAAGCAGAAATACCTGGCGGTGGTATGTTATTATTTTAGCTAGGCTGGCACACATGGCAGCCAAGAATTGGCATCGATCTTGTTTGGGGTTCTACCGTTAGAAAAGTAGTCCCGTTTTTTAAATGGAAGTTTTTCTTCAGAAAATCATCCTCGAACGGGCCTTTTTTCTGTTTCTCCGTGCATGAGAGAGCAACCGATCAAGGAAGTAGCGAACCCGTTTTCTTATTATTTCGGTTGATGTTTTTTTTTATTCCTGTTCGTGCTATTAGAATTTGGGAATAAATATTTCCTCTTTTTCTTGGCACCACTACGCTTATGTGCGGGTGGCGTTGACAGGTAAGTGCTCACATTATCGTTTGGAGTATTTATTTATTTTTTACCTCGATTAAAATTTTTTTTTTCAATATTTGCATTAGTTTTATGTTCAACTTTAGAAACTACGATAAGCTAATGCAGTGCATAGTGAATTACTCTTCGGTTATTTAAAAGTAACTTTTTAACTCTGACGTGTTCTTAGGAAAAAGTTATCGATTTTTGTTTCTAAAGCAGGTAGTTTTGTTAGAATATTTTTTTAATGTCGCATTTCCACACATTTAATCAATATCCTAGTTAAAATATTCTACGAATTAAATTTCTAAGTTTTTTTATTATTATTCAGACCTTTCGCATAGTTATGTAAATGTCGTATTGGTAGATAAATATTCGTTACAATTAGTTTCGTTTTCAATATTCATGAATTCGCGATCAAAATTTTGATTTTGTCTTGAAGATGCTTAGTTAAGGTGTTAAGCAATTTACTGTGAATATAAAGAAATGTTTTTATAAATTCTTTAATTATTCTCTTCTGTCTTAAGATGTTTATTTTTGCAATAGCAATAACATGAAAAAGCGATGAGTTTTTCTTCAGATTCTGCTTGATATTGTAGAGGCATTATTTTAAATTTAGTTGTGCGTTTTTCTGCTTTATATTCAAGTTCATTATTAAAATATTGAATTTTTCTTTTTTATGCATGATTTGATATCTTTTTCTGTAACTGTTATTAACAGTTCTTGAAACTAGATTAGATAATAAGAATATACCGTTTTCAATTTTTACTTCAATATAGGCATCAGAATAAGTTCTTGTATTGTTTAAAAAAAATCAACCACTGTACCTTCTGTCCCAAAATTCTTAAGAAAGGTTCTGGCTGTTACTTTGGGCACTAAAGCACACATGCAGGGCGTTGTCATATAATATTTGTCAAAATTGTAATCTTTAAGATTGCTAGTTTAAAATTTCTTTTAAGGGCAAATCTCTGTAATGTTTCCTTCTTAGTGTATTTTTGTATTAATAATCCAGATTTGTGTAAAAGCAGTTTTGAAGTTTCAATCAATCATTTTTAAAGTTAGACTTTAATCTGTGCTGTGGTATATAGTTTATACTTTTTCTATTAATCTACTTGTAATAAGAGAAATTTCATTGTCCTAGTTCTGTATTGTAAATTTTGATATGTTAATATTTCACTGTATAAGGTTTGTTTACTTATGCAGATTTCTTAATTGATTGAATCTCCTATCAGTAGATGCTATTTATATTATTATTACATTGACTGATTTCTGGCTGTCCGTTCTGGATTTAAGAGTTTTGACTGTGCATTGTTCTCATAAAATAATAATTTATATCTTTTCACAAAATCATTTTTCTCTTGGAAGTTTTATTATTTTAAAGCTATACAAGTAAGAGCCATTCAGTGAATATATTACTTTCTTTTCTGGTTCTTATCAAGTACCCTTTTTCAAGTAAATAAAATGCCTTTTTTAAAAGATGTAAATGTATCCAAAGCTTTTTTGCATTCACTGTTATTTAATCCCCTTTTATTAGATGGAATTTAAGTAAATTTGAAATTTGTTTTATTTGGATAATTTTTTTGAAATAAAAGTTTATTATATTTTTTCATAAGATGTATCTAAAATATTGTAATGATAGATTTCTCCCTGAATATCTTTAATGTTCACAGTTTTCAATCTTTGTTTTAGTATTATGTATTTTTTCATATCTATTTGCTTTTGTTTTTATTTGTGGTACTCTGTAGTTATTACAACATTTCATTTCAGGATGTTTATACGATGTTGATATACTTAAATTTTAACCTTGAACAGTTGTAAAATAGGTTAGTGTTTTGAAATGAATGGCATAGAATAGCATTAGTAATGTTTCTTCCAAGAAGTTCTACGATTATCTGTAGTGGATGTATTAGGACATTTTTCTGAAGAAAATATTCTTGCCAAGTTCTTGAATTCTGTGTTCTTAAAGTCTAATTTTAAGAACACAAAACCTTTGTCTACATTAAAACTTTAAGATAATGTGTGCTCTTGATTATTCTTTAGAATAGATGCAATAACTTAACTTTGACTATATTTTGCCACGGTTTTCTAAATTTTTATGAAGACCTAAATTTCATTGTTGAATATGTTCACTTTATTGAAGTTGTAAAATAAAATTTATTTTACTCATTTTTTAAAAATATATTTTAAGGGATCCTCTGTTTTGATGTCAAAATATTTACTTTTATGGCTCTTTTTTTTAACTAGATATGTTGTTTATTAGTGCTTTATTTTTTGAATAATGTGATAGTAATAATTTTGAATATTATAATGCTAAATGAAATACTATCTCCAGTACATCAATGAGATTTTTTTAGTAGAAGCACTTTCTTCATGGTTTAAGATCCACCTGAAATCTATTTGACACTCATATCATGTTATTGAATTAAAAGTGAATTTACTACATTGGGTATGGAGAAGGGCCTCTGAATCCTTAACCCTTTCACTACTGATATGGCCCTACCATCTGTACATATTTTACACTCGCAGTTTTGTTTCTGTTTCGAACAAAGGGTACTGGATACAAAGCGAGGATATCCTTAATGATAACTTGTTTTACATCCTATGCTCTTTGTTTGAAACAGAAACTTGTCCGTCAGTATAGAATTTGTAAAGCTGATTAGGCCGGGTTAGTAGGAAAGGATTAAAGAAGGCCATTTTGTATATGTGACTTCACATTTTCCAAATCTATCATTGATACTCATGTTGTTACTTTTTTAAGTTCTGGTGATTCTTTCAGTTCTGACTTTAGGAAAAAGGATTTGTACTATTTTTATGATGTGTTTTATTTTATTTGCTGTTGGAGATAAATTTCCCCCTACCCCTTTTAATGATTTTAAGAAAGTGATAAAATTCTTACTGAATTGATCAGTTCTCGATGCATATTTTAAAAATTTCTGTTTTGCAAAATTTTGTAACATTTTTTTTATCTAAAAACTCAACGGCCTTTTTTTTTTTTTTTTTTTGTGATTGGAAATTTCCTGGGTCTTAGGAATTAGGACTGACTTTTTCAGACTGATGAGTGTATTTGCTCAGGTGGAGGGGGTACGAGATGAATAGCAAGTTTCAGTGAAACAACAGGATTTTAATAAATAGTACTATAAAAAATTCCCAAATTTATCCAGATAGATTCATCTGGTGTTCCATGATTCTTAACTTCTCAGCCACCTTCTTTAGTGTCTGTGTGTTTCCTCTCATGAAGTGTGTTCTGTCATTCTGCGAAATAAAATATCCAACTGGCATTGTGTTAATGAGCATGTCATTTTATTCCAAGTTTCTTCCTGAAGAAACGAAACTTTCATAGGAACAACTCTTTTCATACCATATTGTTTTCTGTCTGGGTTAGGTTTTTTATGCTTTAAAACACTATCTTCACTATTCAATGAATATTTACTATGAACTCTTTTGACATGTCATCTACAGTTGGGAGAAATGATGAAGATGGAATTTTTATTGTATTACTCCGTACGTATTACATTGCTAATGAACATTTATTAAAAATGCATCTTGTATATGTGGTATTATTGATAATAAATCATTACGAACGTGCATCTTTATAACCAAGAGAATATAATTTTTGTGTTAAATAAGGATCATCTCTAAGGATTGTTTTTTATGATAAAATTTTGTTTATATATTAAGAATTAATTCAGTCATGGCAAATTTCCTCAGAAACACAGATTTCAGTTTCTTTGGAATCAACCTGTATCATTCTTAAGATCAATTGATATTCTGTTGTGCAATAACTTTGCCATACTTTTAATGTATTGAGCACTTCTTGTAAAATTTATTTGTTGTAAAATTAATTATTGATTATGCTTTGCACAATTCATTATTTTATGAAGTTCAACTTTTTTTAAAATTCCAAACCTGTGCCCTGTATGTTAATTAATATGCATTGCCTTTTTAGAGGATATGAAATCTTTTTATAAACTTTATTTAAGTTGCATCTTTGTCATTAATTTCTCTTGTAAAGCTATGCCTAAGTTGCAAGTGTGCAATTCCTTTCTTGACATCTTATTTTCTCAAAATATTTTATCTCGCCTTAAGATCCTGAGTATTCTCATGACCATTTTTATTCCACTTGTAGTTTTTTTATTGCTTACCTGGCTAGACAAGCTATGCAAATTTTATATTGGCCAGTTTCTATTTCAAAAATGTGGTGCAGGATGTAATTCTTGGTGATAACTTGTTTTGTATCCAGTGTCCCTCGTTTGAGATAGAAACTGGTCCATCATATCAAATTTGCACTGCCCTTTCAGCTGGGTTTGTAGTGAAAGAGCTAGACAAGAAATTATTAGCCTCTGGTCATTCATAAGCTAACTGCATAATCTCAACTGTGTTTCAGTACTAAATAACGCATTTTTTTTATCATGTGTATTATTTTTGGCTTGATATCTTTTACAACAATTATAAACAGTGGATTAGAGCATTATCGTTTTTTTTTTTTCATGTGCTGTAATTCATATCAACCTAATTTGATTGATTGCATGTGCTTGTAAATGAGTACATGATTGATGGAAAATTCAAAATGCAATTAGAGTAGTCCATAGATCTTTTATATAATTATTTTAAAATAGTTTTCTAAATGTTAATATTTAAATATACCATTAGTGTAAGTTATATCCTGTTACTTCATTCATGTCATATTTTTTTCTTTCCATTTCAGGTCTTATAAAAATAGCATCTGGTTTGAATGTAGACTTGTTACCACCTAGGAAAAAGGTTACTATTCTTTTAATTGGTAATCACTCAGCTGGGAAAAGCTCTTTTATCAATTGGTGAGGATGTGACATATTCTTATTAATCCATAAAAATATTGTTTCATAATTGAAAAAAAAAGTACAATTATATCTGCCAAATTGTTTTCAGTAGTATTTTTGGAAATAATTTGTGTTCCTCTGCCTGTTTTTATAAATTATTAGTTTTGCTGTTTCTGAAGCTTCTATGTATTTTGTTATGATGCACTTTTTCATATATGAATGCTATTGCTCTATCTTATCTAAATGGTCTAGTATTTTAATGTGATAATTTTCAGCTTGTCAAATTATCAAATTAATTTGTTAAACTCTTATATGTAATTTAATTTTTGATGTTAAAATAATTTTTTTTTCTTCTGATTTTAAGAAAAATCTATAAATAAATATTAAACAGTTTAGAAACTCATCTTGAAGTTCAATAAACTTTGGCTTACTTACTTAAAAAATTAACGAGAGTGCTGTAATGGTATATTTTTTTAATGCATTTCTGCTGCACTCTTAAGTACTGAAATTATATAATATTAAAGTTCTGAAGAGTCTCCTCCCCCATATTTAAAGAGAATATGTTAAAAAAATACCCAAATTACTTATGATCTGCATGATTTTAACCTAATCTATATACTGTGATGTAATGTTAATGATTTGCTTATGCTTAAATAGAAAGCTGATTTAAAAAAATTTGAAGGAATCTTGGTTTATTGTAAGTTAATAAATATTACATGTAAAGAAATTACATGTTTTAATCAGTTATATTTTTTACAGTTTTATTGGTTATAGCAAGGACAGGTCTGAAGCATTTGCCCTTAAAACTCTCAGTATTAAGACTTTTTAGCATTCTTTTCATTTGAACCCAAAAAGTTACATGCATGCAAATGCAAGCGGATGCTGTAAATTATTTATGAAATGTCATCATATATTTTAATAGAAATTGTTTCTCGTTGTGTTTTTAAATTTCTCTTAAAAAATTTTTGTAAATATCATATTTCAAAAAATATTTATATAAATTTTAATTAATTTTTTTAAAGGTACATTGAAGAACACATTTTGAAAACTGGTGTTGCTATTGAGACACAAGGATTTTCTTTTGTTACAAGTGGAAAAAAGAGAGAAACTTTAACTGTGAGTCTTGTACTTTTATTATTATTATTTTTATTAATATAGTTAAATAATGTATAGTTAAATGTGTGATGAAGGGGATGGGGGTTGAGATGAAATTAATAAATGAAAGACACCTCTGTTCAAATTGCAGCCTGTTATTTATTTTGGAAGTTATATTTGTTAGTAATTATATTGCATACCTTTGTAGAACTCTTTTTTTTTTAATATTAAAAAGTAGATACAATAGTTTTATAATTTCTGATTGATTATCCCAATGTGAAATCCTCTCGTGGGAGCATCTCAGACACTGTGTTGAGAAGCTTCTGGAATGGTAGTTGGTTCTTGCCACCCTAGTGGATACAGAAATAGTTCGGTTGGTTAAACCTACCAATGGCAGAACATTTCTCCTTTATAAAGGTTGTACCCATGACTAGTCATGGCCCTTAGAACTCAACTTTAGTTCCTGCCAATGTTGTTGCGGCAATCCAGTCATTCAGATTTTTCCTTGTACCTTTGGATGGCTCAGAATAGTCAGCTGCAATTGCAATGTGAAAAGTACATAATATGAATAATAATAATACTCTAACATTAAATGATATTATGTAAAGTTAATTTCTAATTATATTTACAGTTGCAAATTCATACTCTGCATTCAGATTTTATGCTTAAATATAGTTTAAAAAAGAATGGAATTAATTTATTGTTTCATATTTACTTATGATATTTTTTCTGCAGTTTTTGTAATTGAACTTTTTATTCTAGGGCAATGCAACTCTTCACTTGTATCCCCATTTCAAGCCTCTTACTGAAATCAAAGGTATTCTTTAAGTAATAGCTTAAATTTTATCTTATTTATTCATATTCTTTATATAGGATATGGAATATCTTCTTTTGAAGGTGGTCACCAACTTGTGAAACTCCCGTGGAAGCTTGTTTTATGCAGGCTAGAGCAGTCCATCATCGGGTTGCTAGCTTCATTTGATGCGAGCTGCCCAGTGAAGGGCTGTTCTGCCTGTTATTAATCATCTGAACCAGGACCTGTGTGTCGCATTTTCATAAACATCAAAGGCTTTTTCATATTTAAATATTTCGTACTTGTATTATTTTTTGTAAAAGCAATAAGATCATGCATAAAATATGCTGCCATTAGAATTGTATGAATGAACCGTCTTGTGTACTTTCAGGTTTGGTGGATTACATCACAACTGAAATCTCAACTTCCAAACAAAAGAAGTTCAGCCTGGTGACATTTATCGATACTCCAGGTTTAGTTGATGGAGAAATGAACTATCCTTTTGATGTGGATAAAGCCATTCAGTTCTTAGGTAAATTTTTTTTAAAAAACTGTTTCATAAATTAAAATTAGCCCTTGTAGATTACATAGGTAGTGCGAGATTTAAATATTTTAAAAATGTCTATTTGCTTAAATGTTTACGTTTGAGAATAAATCGGTATGAAAATGCAATCTATTAGAAAAAATAATTTGCATTAAAATATTTTGTTATAAACTATATTTGATTTATAATTTCTCTGATTTCTGAATTATATCTCCAATGCTGTTAAATTAACCTGTTAATCCCAAAATTAATTGAAAGCATACACTTTATTAAAACTCTTTTAGATCATGTTGTCCAAGATACATGTGAAGTAAGATAAAATTCTGAATTTTTTTCTCCTTTTTTTTATTTTTTTTTTATTTTAACAAAAGTTGATAAAAAGTTATTCTAAAAGCTTTTTTATAAATATATATTAAAAGATTTTCAAAGTATGGTGGAACATCAAAACATTTTTATCTTTCAAATTCCTTGCATTACCTCAAAAATTAAAATGGTGATGCATCAAAATATGGTTAATGAGTAGTATATGCAAATTGAAAGCCAATAGGAAGGAATTGTTAATGTTTTAACAAATATATTGATTTATTTGTTAAAACAGTAACAATTCAATGGAATGTTACTGGTTTTAACAACAAAATTGTAATGGTTCTGGGTTTTTAAAAAAAGCCTGCTTAGTGTATTTAATTCTTTGCTAAATTTTTAAAGCATTGAATAGTTTTTATTATTTTCACTTTTTTTTATTTAAAATTTCCAGAATTTTATAAATTAAGCTGTTAGTTGAATTTGCCCTGAACATATTCTATAATAATATGTAATGAAGATGTATGGCTCACTGCCATTTAAAAATTTTCCTTGAGTGTGTACAGAGTTCACTAAAATGTTAAGCTTTAATATATAAAGCTAATGATTCATATATTTTCTGAAATATGGATGATCTCTTGAATTTGTACCACAGATTAAAATATGCCTGTTCAGTTTTGAAATAAATTAAAATTCAGTTTTGGAATTTTTTTATGCATTTAATATTTATAAAATGTACCATTCATTTATTTTTATTTTTTCTAGGTAACATTTCTGACTTGATTTTTGTCTTCTTTGATCCCATTGGTCAGGCCTTGCGCAAGAGAACTCTCAATGTTGTTGAAGCGTTAAGTGCGAAACATGGTGATAAAATCAGGATGTATCTAAGCAAGGCAGATGAAGCTGGAAACGAAACTGATCGGCAGGTAATTAAAATCTCTTCCAGGCATAAATGTTAATTATTTTTGTATCTCGGATCTAATTATAACTACAAAATTAAAAGTATAGAATACTTTGTTTTTGCACTTTTTAAAATTTTTATTACTTAAAAACACACACCTTCATCTCATATCTTTGCAGTTTATTAACACTTTCTTCGAAAGCTTTGTAATAAGAAAAAGATAACTCTCAGTGAATTTTTAGTGTCTAACATAAAATTATTTTTTTTGAATATTGTTCTGAGTTTAAAGATTCATATAAAGTGGATAAAATAGTTTATTGCCTTTTTTGCATGAATATTTGCAATTTTCAGCAAAAATTATTCTAGAAAAATTCATCTGATCTGTTCAAAGAAGTCAGTTTTAAAAGTAGCATAAGTTTCTATCGGCAAAGACAATTTTTCACTGTATGGCTCATACATGTGATCATATTATGGAAAAATTCTTTTGAGGCTTGAACAATCACTGTTTAAATCATAATAAAAGTAATAGTAATCTACTCTGACTTTCTAGTGTAAATTCTTTAAAGCTATATGTAAATAAATAAATAAATCTTTATATAAAAAAACTGTCAACTTCACAATATCAGACTAAACTAATTATTGTCCTATAAAATGCCTAACTAAAACATATTGTTTATTTCTGCTATTGTCAAAACAACCTGTTGCTTTACATTTTCAAGCATTTTCTGACTTAGATGTATAAATTACAAAATTTGTACAATATCGAGTGTTGCTTGATATTCTTTATGAAAAGCATGTACATGACATTTTACGTACATTAGAAATTTGTTTTTAAATTTAATGTCAATTTGTACGGAGCTTTCTGTGTAAATGTCTATGTTCTTGATAAACGCTTTGTATTAAATTTGTAGTATTTAGTATAATTTATTTGAAATATTGATATGCCCTTATTTCAGAAAGTGCTCATGCAGATTGTCCAGGAATTGTGCAAGCGGCCTAATTTAAATAGACAGGGCCTTGATCTTCAAACTATTTATCTTCCTAATCCTAACAAGGTTGGTTCGTTTTTAAGATCCCATTTGAATTCTTGTGTGCTCTCTTATTCTTAAATTTTCTCACATTTTACTTTGATGAATTTATATGCATAGTATCATAAAAAGGATAAAAATTTTACTTTCATAATTTTGAAAGTAGTAATGTGAAATTCTTATAAATAAGTTTTTGTATTCCAGTATACTTTCCAGTTATGATTAAAAGTTGAGTAATATGTGAAATTCATCAATTTTCTTTGTACAGATATTCATTTTGTGTTTTGTTGAGTGTATATCCTAATGACTCTTTAGAATATTTTCTAAAGCTCTCTTCAGTGTTCGTCACTGCAATGTTTTTTTTTTTAATCTTGTTATTGCCATGCTACATAAACTTGACAAGTGTTTGCACCTTTTCAATTACTACTCTTATTTCTACATATCATATTTTCAAATAATAGATGGTGTGAAAATCTATTGTAGTCAATAATAGTATGTTTGTATACCAAATTAATGCAATTTTAATTTTATCAGATAATTTATTAGACTAAATTCAGTTTAAAGACAGAATTATAAACTTAATATGGAATATTACATTCTATGTTAATTTTGTTTCTGTATGGGGGCGGGAAATATATAGAACCAAGTTTTGTAGCTAAACTATACTGTAATCTGTAAATGAGCTTAAAATACACTACTCAAAACAATTAAAGGATATTGAGGTGTTGTGGGTTGATCTTGTACCTGGAGAATTTTTTTGAATGATTCATACATTATCAACAGACATAGTAAGCTATATGAGATAAAAATGACTTTTGTTTGGCAGTAAAAAATGTATTGAGCATTTGGATACAAAAGGAAAAAAACACAATTTGTGCATATGAGAAAAACAAATAAAAAAAGGTGTTTCCTTAAAAGAAAATCGTTTTTAGTAGGGGGTATGGTTTTCCCAGACGGCCAGCAACATTGAACACCTTTGAGGCTATTAATGAGGGGCTGGGGTATTCTGTCCCACTCTTCCAGAAAAGCTCTTTTCAATTCTTGGTGAGTTTGTAATGGTGGTAGGCGCCCAACAATTCGTCTTCCTAGAATGTCCCAAAAAACATGCTTGATTGGGCTCATGTCCAGAGAACATGCTGGCCAATTCATTCATATGATTCCTTCCTCCAAAAGGAAATCCTTCACTAAGTTAGCATGATGTGGCCTGCAGTTGTCATCCATTAACATGAAGTCATCTCCCATTGCTGCAGCATAAGGGACTATGATAGGTCTCAGGATCTCATCCCTATATTGACGACCGGTCAGAGCTCCATTTCGAGTGATATGGAGATCAGTGGAGATACCAGCGAAGACCATCACTCCCCCACCGCCAAATCTTACACTTTCATGCACAAACGCAGGATTGTTTTTATTACCATGTTCCCTGCAGATGAAAATACATCTATTATCAGGATGAACAGAAAAACAGGACTCATCAGAGAAAAGAATATTGCACCATTAATTGTTAATGTTGCCACTTCCTACAGGCACGATGTTGCCCTGCTGTTAATGTGACACACACCATTGGTCGGTGAGCATACAGATCTACAGCTTGAAGGCTGTTTCAGGCAGTTTGTGTCAAAACTGTAGTAGCAGTAGCCGAGCGAAAGTGTTGTTGAAGAAGAGTGGCATTCATATTTCGGTGTCTTTAACAGTGTTCATTGGGTGTTGTTGCACGCCTACGCCCTTGTCCTGATCTTCTGCCTGCATTTCCAGTCTCTAAAAAAATGTTCCAGATCCTGGAAATCACTTTGTGAAACTCCAATGGCTTCTACTACTTCAGCTTGTGTTTTACCCCCCCCCCCCCTCTAACTGACCAACAACTCTCCAAGCTTGTGATTTGGTTAAATGACTTCGTTGAGACATAGCACTTATCAAAACAACATGCTTACTGAATGTTGATCATTCTTTTCCGCTTTGTCTTACATTAAGTTGAAAGCCAAATCAAATTCACTGCCGCTAAAGCGTCGTCTTCGATTTCAAACTGAAAATTTGCATATTACAATGTTTGAAAATAAGAAAAATTTGCATTTGTGACTCTCTTCCATTTTATGCAAAAAGAAAAAAAAATTATGCTGTATTTTATGCAATACCCTTTAATTGTTTTGAGCAGTGTATATTTAGTAGTATTTCTGCCTTTCTGAGTCTAAATTTAACTGAATATTTTTTAATGCAATTTTTACACATTTTTCTGTTATGGATTTTATATTTTTGTATCTTTGTAAAAATAACTATCATTTAAAACTCAAAAAATTATTTGATTGAGAAACTGCTGCAGAAATACCATTTAATTAGTATATTTCATCGTAACTTATATTATCGTAGACCAAATTAAATCCTACTTGGTACATTAAAAAAAATTGAAATTATTAGATTAAATTTTTTGAAATATAATATTTATCAAAATATTTATTTCTCTTTATAGGTATAAACAATTAATTTATGCTTACTTGATGTTCTACATCTATAATCACTTCTTTTTTGTTTTTTATTGATGAATAGCCCGTGCGATGTGTAAATCAGATTGAGGATGTATGCAAAGAAATTGAGAAGACAATCAACCGAACCGTCCAGAACACTCTCAACACTCTAGAACTGGACTGCCAGAGGATAGAGGATGCCATCATTAAGGAGATTAATACCAATCAGTATGTCCTTTGTTATTGTATGTTGTATTTAAAAATTCAATAATTGCAGTTGCCAATATTTACAATTGACATACCTAATAACTATCACTTAATTTTAGATTTAAAAAAAAAAGAGTAAATATTGGTACCACAAAGTTTTTCAAGTAATATCATAATATTACTATAATGGTTAAACATTGTTAAAATTGTTTCTATTTAAACATTGTATTAACACTATTTTGTTTTAATTGTAACTAGTTTTGCTCATTTTTAATAGTGTTATTTTAGAATTTGAGACTTCAAAATGTATTGCATGAAAATAACATGAAGTATTGGAATTATTCAGTTACAAGGCAAACTCTTGTTTGGGGCAATTTTCAATTATTTCTGTCCTTTAAAGGATTGAAAAAAAAAGGCTAAAAATCATTTAAAATAAATCGGCTCATTAACTTTTGTATTATTCTCTAGTTATGCAAATTTCTGATTGAATTCATCGCATAATAATTGAATAACCAAAATTAAAATGACTGGTCATTTTGATTTTGGTTTCCAAAAAATATGTAAGAAATAAATGTGGAATTCCTTTAAATTGGATATGGAGTCTTGTAATTAGAGCAATATAGCAGAATTTGGTGTCATGAATAAATTTGTTTACTTTTTCTTCAGTATTAAAGTTATTTGAATTACAAGTCTTTGAAATCTATTAGATTATTTAACAGAATAGCTTTTGTATTCATAATCCTTTTTTAAAAATTTATAACAAATTCTTCATGATACTAAATTGCTTTTTTGTTGGGTGTAGTAATTTAAAAGAGCACTTCATAAATAATCACAAGATCAGTGGTTTTGATCAGAGAATAATATTATTGATATGAAATGAACATTTGTGGTTATATAAATTTTAATGTTCTTTGTGGCGTTGAATTTCGCATATGCATATAATTCTGTATGACATTTTTCGTTTGCTGAAGTGTGACAAGCCCCTCTCCCCTTTTTCTAAAACAGTTATAACCAAAAAAATATGTTGCTGTAATCCCCATGACTACCTGTTGCTGATTGAAATGTTAATGCCATGAACATGAAATAGAATGTCCCATCTCACATCTGTTGTTCTTTCTAAAATCAAGCATGCAGTATTTCAAAAACATTCTTATTTATCTACCTCGTTGTGTATATGAGTAACAGTTTCTCTCTTCCTCCCCCCCCCTTTAGGATATCCAAAATTTTACTCCTGTAGTCTTTGTTTTTATAATTTATCTACATTAAGATCCTGGCTTTGGCATCATTGCAGATATCTCGAAAACAAATTAGGCACAATATTATTTTCTATTAAAATGATATATCCCTTTTCATTTCCTTCACATCCCTTATTACTGCATCCATACTTGTGTCATTCTTTGGTTACACTCTCTTTGGCAAAAGTGGATGTATTAATCACAATGCTAAAATAAAATAACATAAAGATTTGTCTGATTTAATTATTACATTGACATTTAAAGCAAAAAAGATATGATCCATTTCATATGTATTTCATTAGTGACTAAACATGAAGTAGAAGTAACAGGATAACTTTTAAACTTTTTTTTTAGTTATAAAGTGGGGGAAAAAATGCCTACTCTCCATTATTTCATTTGATGCACAATTTTCTTTTGGAAGAAATGAATACCAAAACCATAATTATGTGGGAAATTTTTTAACAAGTATTCTTATTAATTTGTTGCTAGTAATAACATTAATGAATTAAATATTGAATAAAAGTAATTATGAAATTAATGAAAATGACAATTTTTAATTTTGAAGTATTTGAATATCAAGTTCTTTAAAATATACATATATACGTTGCAATCCCTATTTGAATAATGTCACATTGCTATTTATATTGACATCTATGGAAATTTATAATTTTTATAAATATTTGATTCTAAATTCATTCCATGGCTTTACTTGAGAAAATTTTATATTGATGGTGCCTAATTTAAAATAATATTGAAATAAAATGGGACTTTATCTGTTAGAATATATACTAAATCTTTCAAATTATTTGTTATTTAAATTAATTCATAGATTCTAATAGAATGGAAATTTTATTCCAGAAATAGACAATCACAGAATCTCAAGTCTAGTGGAAAAGGAATCTTATTTCTGCTGACTGCCATTTCTCTCTTCACCTTCTTTGTCTTGGGAGTCTTATTCTCTAATACAACCAGAGAAGCCCTCAGTAGAATTGTAGGAGAAACAATAGCTGATGTTTTGTTGCTTTATCTTGTAAGTGAAAATTTAAAGAAAGATTAATTCCCCTTTCAATTTTCGTATGGATAAAAAAAAATGATAAATTTTAATAATGCTACTATTTTGTGAAGTTTAATAAAGTATATTAAGGAAAACGGAATTTGACATCTTCAGTTAAAAGTTACTATTGGATAATTAGACTTTATCGTTTCTACCAAATAATGGAATTTTGCTTCTTATATTATTTGGAATTTTCTACTTTAAAAAAAATTATTTTTGATTATTTCTGTCCATTAAATGAATTTTTAAAAAATTGCTTTTGGTAATGCATTTATTATTTTTATTCAGATTCTACAGGGTGAAAAAATAATTTAAACATATTGTTTAAAAAGTTGATTGTTTTGATACATGCTATTTTAGAAAAATTGCTGTTTGTAAAAGACGGCCCCTCCCCCTCTTCCCTGCTGTATGTGATATGTTGTTTTAATTCAAAAATAAAAATATTTAAATTAATAAAATAAATTGTGTTAAAACTTTGTATTTTAATGTTTTATAAATTAATGCAATACGTACATAAATTTGCATTTTATATACTATTTTTAAACATTTTACTGTGGCAAATTCATCTATAATTTTGGTTTGGTTATACTTAAATTGTATGATTTAGATTGTTCTGTTAATCTTGGAATGATTGCATTATCTGTTTACAAATCATATTACTATTTTTAATATATTTAAAATTCCAATTAATTTTCTTCTTTTTGATTCAAAATTAATATAAAATCTGTATAATAATTTTTTGGGTCAATGGCATCCATTGGAGAAGACAGTGCTTTGAAAAAATTATTGCATACAACAAAATAGTGAGCTTTGAATAATCGATGAGAATATTTTAATAGTTCCAATACATTTAATTAAATATTAAACATTTCAATATATTATTGATTTTATTCTTTTGATGCAATTGATATGCTTTATTCTATTAGAAGATGCAGTTCTGTTTGCTTGTTTAACAGTAGTTCTTTTATTATTCATTATTATCTTTCTTTTATTAACAAATGGAGAAAAAAAATTGTTTTAGATGAAGTAGCATGTAAAGCCTCCGAGATATTTTTTTAAAAATCCAACAATTTTTTAATAATTTAATGTCATTTATATAAATTAAAATGTTGGCATTTGTAAGTCAAATAATTTTCTGGTTGTTCTGTCAAATTAATTTTTATTTCTGTTGAAATCTTCCAATTATTAGTATCATGCATTATCTGTATAACATGTCATAAATTTATGTATGAATACTTCAGACTTTTCTTAGATTATCTGTCTAGTGTACATTTAAAGATCATTGATCATAAATATTTTTATATATGTATTCAGTATTCATCATTTTTTTACAGAGAGGCTTTTCTTATGTATGGGATTCTGTATCAGATGATGACCACATTACTATAACTGTGTTTGTTATCATTCTTGTAATCTGTCTGCTGATTTTGGCACAGTGGTATATCAGGTAAGCTTTCACTTGATCTCTCTCTCTCTCTTTTTTTACAAAGTGAATTCGATAATTTTAGAATCTATATCCTAATTTGTATGAAAATCGTTTTAGGTTAACACCAACTATCTCAAGGAAACAGAAACAAGCTCTTTTAGAAAGAAGAGATTACCTCAAAACCGTTATAATAAATAGAAAGGTAAGAAACTGCTTTGTTTGTTGTTATATGAAACGTTTTTTCTTTCCCATTTTATCATTTATTTTATCTAATTCATTAAATGGCACAACAAATTTATTATAATTATTTATTTATTTTATATTTAATTATTATAATATTTTTTTTGGTTTTTTTAGAAGATAATTAATAATACATGCCTCCTAAACAATATTCATGCAAATTTTTTTTAAAAATCAAACTGATATGGCAGTTGTGTCCTCAAATTTTTACACAAATTTTTTATGCTTATAATTCTAACTTTTCTATAATAAGTAGGCTATGGGCAGAACAAAAGTAAAATATATAAGTTTAAAGTCTCAAAAATTGCAGAAATCTTTTTGTATGTGTATGAATTTAACAAATATTAGAGTATTAGTAATGAAATACTCAGAATGATTGAACATGTTTTGTTGTTCATTTCTAAAAGAGAATTATTTTTGGAAATTCATTAACATATATGCTTGAAACAGAGCATATCTTTCTATTTCAATACAATGGATGGAAACATGAGTCTTTATTTTCATAAATTTTCAAAATCAAAGTGTATAAATTATTAATTTTAGTTTTAATTATAAAAAATATACATTTCTTTTTTTCAGAGGCAGCTTTATGATGATTATCTAAAGCAGAGTGTTGCAGATCATGAACTGTGATAAGAATTAGATTAATTTTTTTTTTGTATAAGACCTTTGCTTTTAATTATATGATTAATTTATAGAGTAGATCATTCCATTTTTTTAATTATATTTTTTATTCTTATAAACTTTTCTATACATTTTGTTATATATTTTTTGTATGAAATGAGTACAAACAGAATTATGAAAAAAATACCTTTCAAAATCTTCATTATCACAGATGTTAAAATACAAAACAAATTAAATATTGATATGAAATATAGCATGTAAATAAACAGCAAGTCTTATTTGTAAAAATCGTAGTTGATGCATTTATCTTTAATAAATATTGATATGAAATTGAAATGCTCATTTTCTTTCAATACTTCTACTTTAAATTGATTAAACCAATCACAATTATTTAAGATTTCACTTAGTTAACTCTACAATTTGTAAACATAATATCCTCAAAAAACAAACCCTAAAATGCAGCTAAGTCAGAGCATTTTAAATCTATAGATCCCAACTCCAAGTAAGTGTTACACTGAGGTCTTGAAAGTATTCACAATCAATACTACAATCAGGGTCTTAAAAGTACTATAACACCTCAATTAGTGGGAATATTTAGGTACACAAGTTCTTATAAATGTATAATTCACAATCTTTCCCAAAAAATGAGCTATAAATCAAGTTAGAAACTAATCAAGTCCCTCAAATTTAAAAAACAATGAAGAATAAATCATTTCTGTAGAAGTCGACACCTCAAATAGAAATGTGAATGACAGTTGAAAGATTGGCAAGAGATTTTGGCTTATCTGAAAAATGGTAACCGATCTTCACAAAAAATTCCACTATATTGTGGAATTGTTGTAGCTACAAGGCTTATGGAAAGTTGTCAGATGAACGGGTTAGAATTTAGAAAACATGAAATAACTTCATTTTATACAACACTCTTATTTTCATGTATAGAAAAAATTTATATTCTTCATTACAAATTTTTTTTGTGAATAAAACTATTCCTTAAATTAAATAAATTTTAATTAAATAATAACTATTTCCTAAATTAAATTTTGCAAAGTCGCACCCTGACTTACTTTTTTTTTTTTTTTTGTTTGCAATAACTTTCAACAACTAAAATATCTACAGATTTCTTTTTGTTGCTTAAAACTTACATGCACTCTTAAGATGGTGGGATACATTTTACTGAAAAGGGAGTGCATAGGGAAATTTACAAATATCTAAAAAAAAAAAGAAGAGGTGACCTTTAAAAATATTATGCTCCTTTTATGCATAAGAAAAAATAAAAAGTAGAACATTGCATAATCTCATGATAATGAAATCAATTAAAACGGAATGAACTTATGTTTCTTTAAAAAAAGATATTGCTCATTATTTTAATGAGGTTATTTCATATCTCCAGATGTGACCTTAATACCAAGATATTTTGGCACAAATTTCCACTTTTGACAAATATATGATAGGTAAAATTTTTAATTTCTTCATAAATTTTAATAAATGATTTTAAACATATAACAGTGATTACTACAATTTTTCTACAAAACTACTAACAATTTGTTCCCTTGTCCTGGATAAAAGGTAACAAATGAAAAACTAGTCCGCAACACAGTGAAACAAATCTAAAATGAACATATATATAAAATGTGAATGCAAATATTTCACAGCACCAACAATAATGGCATTTCTAAATTGCATCAACATATTGTGAAATAACTGATAAATAAGTATTTAAAATAAAAATTTACTAGAAGAATTATAAATTACTCATATTTTTTTCAAATATTTCTAATAGGAATAAAATATTGGAATTCCAAACTCATTAATGTAAACATTCTGAAATAAAATTATGGCACTTTATATAATCTAGAACACTTGATATAGCTGGAAGTATGACCTTAGTCATTGTTATATAAAAATTTTCAAACTATTTTATAAATAAGAAATATTTGTAGTTGTTAATTGCTGCTTTCAAATTGTTGCATGTTATCAAAAAATACAATCAGTAGCTATACATGAAATGTCTCATTGTTTGAGTTATACACGATTTTTAAATGCAATCATATGTATTATTCTAACATTTTCTATTCTTTCCTCAAATTCTCTTAAACCAAATAAGTTATGAAATGCCATTAGTTGTGACACTCAATATAAGTAAGAATTAAAAGTACAACACACAATTTCTTAAAACATAGTTTCTGCATTCTGGTGTATTTTTGAGTGTTTTTCAACATATGACTGGACTGCATTGGGTACTGTGGGTAGCAGCTCAGGAAGCTTGTAATCGGGGAATTCGGAAGCCGTGACTGTGGAACCATTAAGAATGATGACTGGCTTTGGTTCCCACATGGCTTCTGACTGACTTCGTAATCGAGGCTGGATAGTTGTTCGCAGTCTCTGGAAAGAGAATATTGCTCAAATTAATTCATTTCATAGGATGTTTGTCAGGATGAATCTTTTTTATTAAAAATACTCAAAGATAAATTATGTAAAAATAATATGTATTGCTAACTTAGTCAATCTGTGACAAGTAGTTTGATTGCTAGTTTATGAAAGCAAAAATAATTATTAGGTGATTAAGAAAAATTGCAAACCTAAAAACAGTGAACTAAATTATAATGTGATTTTGCATAACATGATGAAAAAATTATGATTGCTACCTGTACTTGCAAAATAAACAATCCCATATATTGTATACAAGAAAAAATAAAAATATCTCTGAAAATATTAAATTCATTTATTTATTTGAGAAAAGGATCTGACATTAATAAATTAACAATGATGTTGGCAGTTTAAAATATTAGGACTTAAATAAACAAAATTAATGCGTAAACACATTTAAAGAAAGAAATATTTATATCATATTTCAAGCCTTTCCCCCCCCCCCCCCATTCAGTTTACTATAAATAACTTAAAATCAAATCGTATTCTTTCTGTTCAGATGGGTCCATCCCTTTTGTTAATTTTTAATGTTTTCACATTCAGCAAGTTTTGTATAAAAAAAAAACGGTTTAAAGACATGTTTTTTTGTATAAATTAATGCAATAATGCATGCTCCATATTTTTATTGCAAATGTATAACACTTATATTTATCACAAACATTTTGTGTAGAACATATGCCTGCATTGTATGGTAATTCAATGTAGTTAAAAAGTTTTTTTTTTTGTCAAAATCTTAATAACAAAAGATTTTTTTCATCTAACTTTTAATTTAAAAGTTAAAAATGAATAATTCAAAAGATTAAATAATGATGTCTGGTTTAAATTCTCCAGAAGTGCCGTCTCTGAACAGGAACTAACCTATGATATACAATTATCAGTTTTCTGCTTCTGCCCATAATACCTGGAATAGAACTTTCACAATATTTTTCTTATCTAATTGAACTATTACAAAAATATGGATAGGTAGTTAGAAAGTTCTATGCTCATATATTCAGTCAGTCAGTTTGGTTAATATATATTGAGTTAGAGAACTTTCTTAGCAGTAATTCCACCTAACTGGATAAAGCATCTTGTGATGAGATAGGACAAATTCTTGTTATAATTAAGTGTGAATTTTTAGTTTCCTTTACCATATTTTTTAGTTATAACCAGAATTCATTGTTAATGCACCTTCTCACAATGAAAGTATAAAGGAATTAAACTGGCTCTTTGAGATTAAGCTATTTTTAAAATTTTATTTAATTAAAATACAATAAAAATGAAATACTTAAGAAAAATTACAGAACCACTTTTTAACCCTTTCATTTCTAAAATCACTCATGTTCAAGTATCTCACAATACTGAAACTTCCAAGTTTCGCTTTCAAAGATTAGAAATATTTCCTACTTCCCTAAAAAAAAAAAAAGCATTGATAGCCCATGTTCTTAAGGGATTGATATACAACAGAAGACTACACTTAACTGATAGCTATTATCCAACTGTATACTTGGAGTGTTTTCTGAGAATTCTCAGAAAACACTCCATTCCCTTAAACCATCTAGGCAAGTGTATCTAATAAATAAAGCAACCAACAGGGTATTGAATCAATTCATGCTTAACTATGACCGTTTGAGTCTTCCAGTATTGAAAGAAATAAATTAGCAGAGTCTAATCTGTGAAATTAAAGAAAGAAATAATAGGAATTAAATTAATAAAAGAAATAAAATAATAGTTAATAAACAGAAACTTACACTGATAACATGCGATTTCGGAGCTTTCCTGAAAGCAGCAATGGCCAGAAAGGGGATCCAGCACAAAGTAAGAGCAAACAGAACCCAGCCTATGATATAAGCCCACTGAGGGTACTCATAATCCTTCTTGATTTCTATACTACTGCTCGAAGTTGTACTGTAAATCAATGTAGCCTGGAACATGGAGAAGTTAATGATAAAATACATTAATAATTGATAAAAATGCTTCAAAAGTATAAAAAGAATTTTTTAAATCCAAAGATAGAGTTAATTTAAATTTGAAACACATATTGAGCATTATTTGATAAATTTTCCTTACAATGATCAATACTGATTATGAATTTCATTTAAAAATAAAAATAAAAAAGTGGAAGGTTATGTAGCCTAGTTACAAACACCTCAGCTCTAGACTGTTCCAGTTATAAACCAAATTCCATATAAAAAACATCGATGTTTGTTGGCCTCTGAGAGTCAAATATCTTGTTCTTCACTTTCAGACTGGTTGCCAGTTCAGGTGAACTCTTGTTATCTGACCATAGTTCAAAATTAAGGTCTATCCAAGTTTCTTTCATTTGTTTCAAAGCATAATAGTAATATGTTAACCAAAATTAAAGTCAAAAATTATTATTTTTTTAAATTTAAGCAGTAATATTGTAATCCATTCTTTTTCATTCCACGCAAGATATAGAATGTATCATAAAAAATGCCATTGTTTCCTATTGTTAAATTTATATTACAAAATGAATGGCATTTTCGTACACACACAAAAAAATCAATTTAATTTTAGTTTTAGGTTTTGAATACTATGAATAGATACAAAAACCTATTTTCTTTCAAAAGATGATTTTCAAATGATGAAGAAAGAAGTTAAAATATTTCCTTAAGAAAATAATAATCATAGATAAGCAAATATTTTTTGATATTAAATTAAATAATTGTAAAAAAAAATTAATATATTACCAATATAGTAACAGGTGTAAGTATAATCCAACAGAACTGATAAAAATATGAAGTAGTTTTTCCAGTCATTTGCTGAATGCAGGTGGACAAATTTCTAGCACCTAAAAAATATTCAGTTAAAAAGTATCTTATATCTTCATAGTAATTTATGCTAAAATAAGAAAGCACTAATACTGGAAGTGTAAAATTGTATAATTTGTCTTACATCTTTAAACTATGTAATCTATTATACAATTTGTAGCTAACTGAAAAAAAAAAAATTCTTAGATAAATAAATTCTATATGGTATATCTTTTTGAATGTGGCAAACTCGTGGTTATTGTGTAGCTTGGCTCCTGCAAATAATCTAAAAAAGCGAAATCAAAACTTGTATTAATAATTTTGTTTATAGTTGAAGTAAGACTGTGAATAATCGATAGTTTATTGCATACAAATACTGTTTTAATTTCCGATTTATCAATTATTTCGATCAAGTAATCAATTTATAAACTTTTCCTTTTTCCGATTTATCAATTTAAAAATGAACAAAAATTATTTCATTGTCTCTCCCAATTTTCAATAATTTTGAGTGTAAGTTATATTTAATATTAGCCTACAGTTTTAATTAGACACATGCCCTAAATTTCAAAAACAAAGCATAAATACACATTCATTAACAGTATTTTAGTATTTACAAATAATTTCATTTATCTCTTACTAAATCGGTACTAATAACAAAGATAAATGTACCTATCTGTATCGGTAACTGATGACTTACAATGAGTCTGGATACAGAGTGAACTGGTGGTGTTATTGGTATGTTAAAGGCCAAACCATTTGATTAAAAACTACCAATACATATCTCAAAGAGTGAAAATGTGCTATGATTTTTAGTTAGAATTTTGTTCAATTAAATATTAATTTAAATTTTGGAATTTTTCTGCAATAACTTCTGAAAATAATGCAGCACAGAAATTATTTTTATATCATTTTAAAATTCACAACAGCAATGGAAGTTTTGTAGAAGTAGAATTTGGAGAGCAGTAGAATTCTTGTGCTTCTAAAAATTAATAGAATTCAAAGCATTCCATGATTTCCCCACAAATCTTTCCTATTATAATGATGACATTATGTTACACATTTTGCCAGGTATTTTAATGCAATTTGCCAAGATAGACATCAAAATCAAGTTTAGTATCAAATAAAAAATCAAGTTTAGAAATAAAAAATAAGATATATATTTCAAATTAAGGCTTATACACTGCCTCATTTTTTCAGTCATTGTGATAATAAGAGATGTCATCACTAGAAACAAGCTATCACAGTACATTAGTTAGTGAGAGGACTCGCCATCATTTTATTATTTGCTTTCTTTTATTAGTTGGAAATTGTTTCTTGTTAGAGACTTGTGTGGTCAGTGCTGCTATAAGTCCTCCCCCCTCAAAAAAAAGATTAAATATAAATAAGGTAAGTGTGTGCAGAGAAAATGAAGATTTTCATAAAAAGATTGTAGTCCACAAGTTACACTGACAAAGCAATATTGGCAAAAATTAAGCTAAAGATTTGTTTTAATAATTAGGGTTAATTTTTCCTCTCTAATTTAGCTCACATTTTCTTCCCAATTTGATACACAATCAAATTTCTGTGCATTGGTGTATATTTTAATATTTTAGTACAAATTTCAGATAAAAACAATTTATCTAAGTATTGATGCAGACTTTGAAATGTCTCATTATCATACCAATATTTGGTTATCCCTTCACTGTTTTATACTCATTGTTATGAAAACATTACTTAATATTAAAAAATCTAATCAGTCTTGAAATTTAAAAAATTACATTATAGATAGAAAAAGCCCCTCTTTTCAAAACAGAAATAGATACTATGCTAAAAGTCGTCAAATTTAAAATATTCATAAATCATAAGTAAAAAAAATCTTATCAAATCATAAATCATAATAATCTTCAAATAATGAAATCATAAACAATAAAATTATAATAATCATCAATCATGAATAATCAAATCATAAATTAAAAAAAATCATAATAATCATCAATCTTATACAACCAAATCATAAGTTTAAAAAAATCTTACCATAAATCCAACTGAGAGTACAGACCTCAAACACTGCAACAATTATAGTAGCAATCACTGCAATGTAGTAATCAGTAAGTTGGAAGAAAAAAATTCCAGCCTGTAATTCCAAAATTTAAAAAAAATCATATAGATAAGTTAAGCTACAATGAAAGAATAATTTAAAAAATTTATATACAAATCTTTGCATACAATGATGTCCTAAAACTGCTGGCTGAATCTTATTAAAAATTCAACATTAATTAAACAAGTCTCTCAAGAGTCTTTAAAATCAAGTTTAGCATTTAAAAGTATAAATTAAATGCAATTTAGATTCATATACTAACTTGAGTTAAGTATGGAATAGAAGCAAAGAAGCAAAATCCACAAATCACAGCTAAAAATAAGGAATGACCTTGAAATCTTTGTTTAATGTAGTATGTATAAGCTTCCTTCAAGGCAGAAATTAATGTTGCCATTAATTTTATCTAGATGGAAAAAGAAATTATTAATTACATGCATTACAAAAAAATATAAAACTTTAAATGTGAATGAAAATAACAATAATTTTAAAGCCATAAAGGCTTTTGTTAAGTACAATATACAGATTGTTAACTTTAAGAATATAACAATTTATAGTAACACTTTTTTCTACTTATACTTTATTAAACTGCTATCTCAAAACATTGCAAAATAAATCTCATTTGCTAATTAATGTCAGATGTTCCTCAATATACAGTTGTAAAAATAAAATATTATAATTTTGCTTGTTCACATTTTCTTCTCCAACTTTGATGTTGCTTAGATTATTTAATTTTTTAATTCAAATTTTTATTATGATTAATAGAAAATGATGCTAGTGATAGAAAATTTCAACATTCCATTAACTGATGCAGAAATAAAATTATCTCATGCAATTAACTAGTATAAATAATTTTCCATAAAGTAGGTTGAACATAACTAAATACTTTTAAAGCAACTAAAGTTTTCCATACAGATCTTTCATAGAATATAATTTCAATCAACAAGAAGTGAAGAATGTAAAAATATACAAAATCTTAATCATAATATCTTCAAAATATGTAAATCTTACCTCATGATATTTTCCATGCAGGCTAATTTTTAAAAAAACATGATACAATAGTTACTAACTGATTGCTGATAAATTTATCTTATACTTCAAAATAATAATCACTTCAAATTTATCATTCAACTTGTATAAAGGATAAAAATTAACTGTTTAAAGGAAAAGAAATAAATATTGATTAAAGTAAAAATTTCATTCATATTTCTTCATAAGCAAAACTAAAATAATGGAACTGCTTAGGAAATAGTAAAATAAAGATTTAATAATACCTTATTGCATGCTATTTCTTTATTAGAATTTTTCTTTTTAACAAAAATTTGCAATTAGTATTTTACAACTTCAAATTTCAGATAAAGATTCAGCTTTCTTTATTATAGTACAGGGTCTTAAGCCAATCATAAGGATGAATGTAAATGTTTGAGTGCATGTTGTGTAGGTGTTCTACAAAACAGACCCTCAGAGCTAACAAATTTAGTATATAGATACTTTATTGAGAACCTGTGCCTCACGGTGCAATTTTCTGAAATTTTAATTAGAGTTTTAACAAATTAATAATTATAGAAAGTTTGGAGTTCTCCCATGTTAGCTTGCAAAGATACAATAGCACAAAATGAATTTTACATAATTTTAATTAAAAAATTTTTTTCAATTTTTTCTAATTTATATATATGTATATATATATTCTACTTTCAAGCAATTTTCTTAAACATCTTACACATAAGTTTTACAAAAATATATTTCAAAGTTAAAGTGAAATTTGAATCAATTTTCATTCTAGCCACAAATATGTCATTCTGGCTTTCTTTTCCATTATTGATAATCAAGATATAAAGTAAATATGGAGGAGATTTCAGTACAAGGCATACTTTGAGTAAAGTTTTTGAAATGTTATTTTACTTACAATTAAAATTAAACAGTACTATCAAACAATGACAAAAATTTAATAAAGTTTGCCCATTGTGAAAAATTGCTACTCTTTCCTGTAATGTAATCAGATATATAAAAAATATGAACAGAAAATTTGAAAAATGTCTATCATAATTAACAGAATGATACAAGAGTTCTAAAATTATATGAGTAGTGTTTATCCAAATATGAAGTAAATAAAAAAAGCAAAGCTAAAATAATAAAAAAAGCAAAGCTTCTCTAAATTTTTAGCAAAATTTGAAATATCCTTCTAATTAAAAACAATATTATTTAATTAATGTAAATTTAAACTATTTTTATAATTTAGATAGCTCATAATTAAATTGTTTTAAAAAAAAATGTACCTCTGAATCCAGACCAAAGAATAAGAACATCAGAAAGAACAATACTCCCCAACAAGAAGGAAGAGGCATGGAGCCAATAACAACTGAATAGATGACATACACATTGCCTGGATCTGCAACAAAAATATACATAATAATTATTAATAAACCTCAGAGACATATAAATTAACAAAGAGAAGGTTATAAATCATATATTATCATACCATCACTTAAAACATCCCAAAATGGTTTCTGAATTCTTTTAGCAAGATGTCCTATGGTAGAAAAAGTCACACATCCAACCATCAACACAGTGAGCAATGTAACAAAGGTAACAACAACAGTATCTCTAAAATAAGAAAAAGTGGCATGGTTTAAAAATAAGTCAGTAAAATAGTAAAAAAAAGACTATAATTAGTAGAAAAAAAATACTAAAATATTAATATGTAATCATTACATATGCAAAAATTATCTATACATTTAAGAAGAAAAAAAAATAGTGAAATAATACATGAAATTTAAAACAATAAATTACTTTAGCACTTTCTACAATGTACTAATATTGAATAAGTAATACTTAATATTGAATTAATAAATTAATTTCATCTATAATTTTAAATTGAATATGAATTGTTATATGAATAAAAAATAAAATAATTACATTATCCAAAAAAGCGTTATATAAAAAGTAAGAAGCATTTGAGCTGAACTAACACCTTAAAAGATTGTTATGTTGCTTGTGGTAAGAACCCATCAATATGCTCGGCCCCAAAACAACTCCTAATGAATGAAATGCTTGAGCCAGGGCAAACAGTAACACCTGAAATAATAATAATAAATAATCAACTATAATTACACCATGAACATCATTAAAAGCATCTAATTAAAATTTAAAAACGATTTGCTTTTGTTATTTTTTTAACTAATAATATAAATAAAAAAAAATAATATTAGAACTCCAACTATTCTGAATTCTAATTATTCCCATAAGTAAAATGTTGTGGACAGGTGGTCCACAAACAAAACTTTTTAATGTGAAAATGAGTAAAGACTATGACACAATTGATTGCTATACACTGATCCTAAGATATCATTACTTTATACACAAGTATACAAAATATGAACAGCATTGTTTTTATAATCATTAAACAAATATGTAATAAGAAAATTTCAATTTTTCTGTTAAATAATTTTTTAATCACTTATTCAGATTCAAATTAATCAAGATCATTGACATTCCAGAATAATTAATCAGTTCTAAATTGTTCTTTTAAAACATATAGAAATTATAGAGAAAAATTAATTAATAAGAATTCTGTATTTTTTTCTTCTTTTCTACCATCAACAGAAAGAAGAATGAAAGTACTTAGTTATTAAGTGATATAATCAGTGAAAATTCACAGTTATGGTTGATAGTATAATTGAGTTGAGTATGATATTAATATATTCCCAACTACAAGTGAAATTCATACTTCATTCTAAATAAAACTGATTGTTCAAAAACACTGGCTGCACTAAAAGATTTTCATTTTTGGAAGACAAAATACTTATTAAAGATAGTTCTACTATAACTGATTTTTTTAAAGCACTTTGATTGAAGACTTCTAAAATTTTAAAAAATATATACAATTTACATTTTATTGGATTTTTCAGAGGGTTTTTTTTTTCACTTTCATTTTTTAAATATAAAATTAAATTCTTAATTCATTCATTGATATCTAGAGATGAATATGACTGTCAATTTTCTTTTAAACAAAATTTGCTGAACTGATAATATTTAATAACTATTGCTGTTCGGGTCACATGCTGACAGTGAAAAAAGTTCATCTTCCACAATACAATAAAACAAAGATGATTAATTAAGATAACAAAATTTACTTCTTGCATTGTATTTGTGTATGTTCTATTTTATACTATGCATAAAGATGATTTTTTTTCATGGGCAAAAGTAATAGATTTTATTGAAATTGGACACATTTGGCCATTGTTAGTATTATGCCAAGGTCAATGTCAACAATATTTGCATAGTAACACTTGCTTTTCCTTTCACTTTCTCTACACACCGATCTGAAATTGCAAAATAACTGGAATGGTTGAACTGGCAAAATGCTGAATTACAGAGATCACTTTAAACCTAAACATGATAATAATGCATTTAAAACTAATTTGTAAGAATAGAATTTTAAATGCCATCTAACAATATTTTTTGTAATGGTTCTTTAAGATGATAGAGCTTATTTTCTTAAAATTCAGACCTGAGAAATATAAAAACAAAGATTATGTAATTCAACTGTAATTTGGTTACTCATTGCCCAATATGCTATGTCAGCATGAGTTTCCACTAATTGAAAAATTAGTTAAATGTAAAAGAAGGACATTGTTATAATATATCATAGTAATACAATTCAGTAAAATGCTCCTAAAAGAAAATCAAAACTATTTAACTTACTCTTGGAGAAAACATTTTATCCCATTCTGGCTTAAAAAGAAGGGCAAGTCCTTCTTTTGCACCATCTAAGCTAACAGTGCGAAGGAAAATACTGAGCAACAGCACATGAGAGAGGACAGTAATGATATAAACAGTGGTTCCACGAAAGAAGTCCGTTTTGCGCAAAGCAAAATAAGTCAGTATCCAGACAAATAGGACAGAAGCCAATAATTCAAATCTCAATTCTCCTGAATCACTGATACTCTCACTTTTATCAAGCAATTTGGTTCTATAAACAGAAAGGGAAATTTCATTTTATATGCAGAATGATATGAATATAAGCAATAAATATTAAACTTGCTAAAAAAACATTAAAACAGTTTTAAAAGTTTAATAAATACAGAACAGAAACTTTTAAAATAATTGAAAATCTTTAAGTATTTTAGGAATTTTATCCAAAAATATTACTAGGTGGATAATAATAAATTCATTTTAAATAGTGGCTGTTCAATTAAGTCAAAAAAAAAATAATAGCAAGTTTATACGGAATCAATTATATGAGCTTTTCAGAATAATTTATGTCTTATCTTAGCAAGATAGAAATCAGCTTGTTTGAGTGTTATGTCCTCCTTCCCCCCTTTTTTTTCTAAATATTATCAATATTTATTCTCTAAGTTATGGAATCACTTTTATTGATAAATATTAAATTTTTTGAGATGAATTTTTCAGTATGTAAAATTTTTATTATTAACCAAAAAATAGGGTTAATATTATTAATTTAAAGCTTGTATCTCATAGTTTTAAGTTATGGGAAAATATTTGAATACTTAATCTACACTCTGATAATATTAATCTACACTCTGATAATCTGATTCAAGATCAGTCAAACATTTTAAAATACAAGAATTATCATCCAAAAGTATAAAAGTAAAAAGAGGAATGAAGAAATATTTTAAGTAGGTTCATCGAGACAACAAAGTAAAACGTAATATTTTTTATAAGGCAGTGTCTTTTTTTTCCCAACAAAAATAAATCCAACTGGAATTAAGTGACCGTTTCAAGGTAAAAATTGTATTATTTCTAATATGCTATCTCTTTTCATTTGGAAAAAAAAATTTATTAATGAACTTTATCTGAAAATTTTAATTGCTACCCTAAATGCAGGAGGGATAAGAAAATGAACATAAATTATTCACTATTAATAATAAAAATAAATGTTTATGCATATTTATATATCTATAAGCTCTGTAGAGGACAGATAATTTACCTGTCAATCAAATTTGACATAAAAACATTTTGTAGCATAAAAATGTGAGCTCTGAATGATTTTTGTACAAAATTTTAATTAAAAATTAAAAAATGAAATAGCTTTTAAAAAATTAAACAAATTTAATTTAACAAATTATATGGATTTTGTAATTTTCAACATTAAACTTCTGAAATATTATCCCACCAAAAATGATTTTTTAAATCATTTTAAAATTCAAAAAAATTATAATGATTCATTTTACTTGTAGTGCAATTTTTTTTTTTGATTTTAGCAAATTTTTCAAAATATTTTCCTGTAAGAATGCTTTGTATTGCTGTCATGAAATTCAAATCAATTTTCACTTTCCTACAACTGGATTTTATTTATTTTGTAAAATTTATTCTTCAGCTTAATTTAATGAATGAAAACATAAAATGAAGTTTTGTTCAAAGAAATATTTTAATACACTATACTAAATTAACACTATTTATAATACATATTTGCTTGTCTTTAGCTTTTGATTCTAGTTACAGATTTTTAGTTAATTTTTAATTTATCTATAATTCTATATATCATCACTTACAGTCCTGATTCCTAATGCAAAAAAAATTATGGGATAGAAAATAAAGTTTCACATAGATACCTACTGGAAAAATTCATCTGCTGGATAAGATACATTAATACTTGAATAAAGAGGGTACACTTGAGTTGCATTATCAACTGACACTAAGCTAGAAGCATTCATAACAAAGGAATCACTGGATATAGTTCCTTGTGAATCACCATTCATAAGATTTTGAGGTACAGGGCGATTCACATCATGACAATCATCTGTGTTCCAGGTGTTGGTGCAGCGAGTCCATCGAGGAGGAGAATAGAAGGAATTGAACACATAGAACATCGTCCAAGCTGTCAATACACTATAATAGGCAGTCAGCCAAAAGGAAATCATCATGCTAGACACACCAATGCCTAAAAAGATAGAAAAATTAATATGCTGTTCCAGAATAATTCTAAGTTATTAGCAGAGTTAATTAAATTCATTTAATAAAAAAGTATTTACGAAAGAATAAGTTTACCAAAGTTTTGATAAGAATGAAACAAAGAATAATTTTACATTTCTCCCAAACAAATTTATTCCTGTACATTCCTACAACAAATTCGTAATATTTGAACATTTGTCTAATATAGAATTTTTACATTCAGCTCTATAATAATCATAACTGATATTATAAAATAAATAAATGTATGATAATAATCGTAACTGCTATAACAATTAAATAAAAAAAAAGTAAAATACAATCTATCATTATTTGACCTCTATATTTGGCAAGATGTTTAAAAATATTTAAAAAAATGTTTTAAAGTTATTTTATTATTCTGAGACTGGTGCTATCTTACATACTCTCTCTAAATCAAACATATTATCCTTAAGAAATTTAAAATTATCATAAATAGAAAACTAACTGGGCACAAGCCATTTACATTTAGTTTCAGCAGACTGTTTACTAAAGAAAGAAATCTGAAAAATAATTTCTGAATAAAATATTATTTCAAATTTTCTTAGACATCCAAATCATAAAATTTGGCAGTTTTAATAAACAAAAATGATATTTAATGTGTAAACCTGCAACAAGCAAAAACTCTTAAATATTAATTAAAAATTGTATGCATGAAATGTAATTTTTTTTTTAAAGTTTTAAAAAACTTATTGCAAAAAATGTACACATTATCATTACTTATTTAACTAAATATTATATTTAGGCAGTTTTTAAATGTAAGCATGGGATAATATGGAAAAATGAGCTTTTAATATTTTAATTAAAGAAATGTGACTATAATGGGAACTGCAGATGGAGTTCAACATTAACTGATTAAATATATGTTCCAGCAGATCTCAAATTCTCATACTTTGTAACATTGAAAATCCTCAAATATAGCACTATTTTTAAAACTAGCATTGTTAAATATTCTGTGCCATAAAACTTTCCTAACACACCTATAAATGATAACATAAATTATTTTTGAAATAAGTATATCAGAGAAAAAAATAACAATAATGAAGAATGATTCAAGCTAACACCACATAAAAAGATGTAAATACATCACTCATAATATGAATTTCTATGAAAATAGAAGTTACATGATTTTTGTAATTGCACAACTTTCTATTTAAACACAGAATTTTATTCCACAAAATATTAGTTGCAGTTAAAATACAACAAATACATTTGATTACATTAAGATCACATTCAAGGATATTTACTTTGGCATAATGGCATAATTTATAACTTGTTATTAATGATTGCAAATTAATTGAATTAAAATAGCATAAATTAAAAAAACAATTCACAAAAACTCTATTAGAATTATTTAACAACATTTGAGAAATGATTATTTAACAATTATTAACAACAGAAAAAAGATTAATAATCAAAAAAATTTTTAAACGTGTAAATTTACCTTTCATTAACGGACAAAGCTGCCCAAATGCAGAAATGGGACCTGACTGGGTTACCTGTCCCACTGCCAATTCCATGCATAGCAAGGGAATACTGCAAACCAACATAAACACCACATATGGCAACACAAAAGAACCTAGGAAAATAAATAAATAATATACTATTGAATATTAGGACAATTCTCCTTAAAAAAAATAGCGTTTCAATTTTTATGAAAAATATACATTCTATTTCTATTTAAAATAACAAAGAGAGATAGCTTAATAAGAGATTAATAACTGTATGGAGGTTCTATAATCAATATATTTAACTAATTTTAATTGATTATGAATTCCAAAATATATTTTTTAATTTACAGAAATAAAATCAATTTTTAATTTTTATATCATTTAGTATATTATAAAATATTTCCTTCAAGCACAGTTTTGATTGTTTATAGATTAAAGACATTTCCATTAGAAAAATTGAAAATGATATCAATTATTTTCAATTAAAATTTGTAATTTGCATCATTATTACAAATTTATAAGAATTACAAGAAGAAAATTGTAAATTCTTTCTGCTTAGAATAAATATATACACAGATATAAAATAATATAAACTTCTTCAAAAACTTGGATATTTTAATGCTTTTTTTGGGGGGGGGTAATTTTATAAGATATTTCGAGATCAAATTTTCAGCATATGTTTTTTAACTAGCGCTAAATATCTGCATGCTTTTTCTTTTAACCATAACAAATATTTAAATATGTTTAAATTTTAACTTTAAATAAATAGCATATTTTTCTTTTAGCTAAAATATTAGAAATTTATCAGGATCCTGAAAATTTTATATTACACATGAGTTGAAACTGCATTTCAAAATTAAATAGGTATTCAATTTAAACAGAATTATTTACAAAAATATGTGAATTTTTACACTATCTGGCATTAACAAATAAAGGCCTAAATGATATCTGCAGTAGCAACAAACAATATGAAATTTAGTAATTTTTTTAATTATAAAACAAAGAATTTATATCTACAATAATTTTAGTGAGAGTTGTTTATACAATTCACAATTGACATGCATTTTAATGATTCATCATTTTTATGAGAATTTAATGAAACTTTAGTTATTTTTAATCTTCAAGACTTTAGCTTACTATATACGTATACCAAAATATCATACTTTAACATATTATGATATATATACATTAATTCATAATCAAATGCGTTTCCAATCTTTTCAGGACGTCCAGTAAGTAAATAAAAATAAAAATGCGCCTACTGTATTAAAAAATAAATTTATCCATTTAGAATGTTTAATATTTATTATATAATAAAAATATATCATACTATAGCTGGAATTCAAGATTATTTCATTATGTAATTCGTAGTTTCTAGCATATTAGATTACACTCAAATAGAAAACTTAAAAAAATGTCCCAAATCAAATTTAATTTCACAGAATAGGTTTCTTTAAAATAATTAATTGAAAGCAAGAACGAAGCATAGATTATACATAAATTTTAATATAAAAAAAACCACAGATAAAAGAAAAATTCAAAGTAAATTGCCGCTGCATTTTGCAAATTAACACTAAATATTTACTTTCCCCTCTGGTTATTTTATACGTTACTTTATGAAAAATGTGGGCTATTTAAGATTATAATTTCAGATTTTTAATTACATTTCAGCTTTCTTAACATTTCAAACAATTAACATCAAAATTTCGCGATCAACTTTATCATCTAAAAAGAACTTGAATACAATATCTATATATATATAAATATATACAGTTAGTGTTGACAATACAAGACAAAAAACAATTATTTATATATAAATGTAATCTTTCATTCGATGTTTTCAACATTTTTTCGCACATCAAACCACAAAAATAAGCAGTTCGTAAACACATATCCAAATGTCGTCCATAAATCAAAAAGCAGGTTTCGCAACCTACCTCCACCATTGCTGTAGCAATAGTAAGGAAACCTCCATATATTCGCAAGCCCGAGGGCTTGACAAGCACTGCACCACAAAAAGTCGAGTTTTCTGTGCCACGGTATTCTGGTGGGTTTCACATACACAACCTCCTCCCCCTCAACTTCCGAACTTTCCGATTCCTCTTCCTCGACATCGGGCAAAACCGAAACAAACTGTAAATCGCGCAATTCCGGCAGAGATCGCGACATTCTGCGACTCCTGCCGAAGGCCAGAGGCTTGGGCAAGTTATCAGCATCTTGCAGAAATCGGTAAGAGTTCGGATTAGATAGGAAGGACGACGTCCGAACCAATCTGCCGTCATCATCTTCGCCTACTTCCGATATCGCTTTCTCTGCGGGTGCCGGCGCTTTGTTCGGTAAACATTCGTTCGAAGATCCAAAGGTAAACTTCGATTTCACTTCAAGCACCGGAGAATGGGGGGGAAGATAAAATCTTTGAGGAGATGTTCCGTCAGGTGTGTGACACTTACGATTTGACACCGCTATCGACACCGGCAGCTTTTCATCTCTCAGCAGACGAAAATTCCGTTTCCGATCAACAGGTGAATCTGCCATTGCGAGTGAGAGAGAGACGGAAAAAAGTCGGGGGAGGGGAGAAAAACGCACAGCAACCTGTTGTTTTTCTTTTCACGAGCG
The DNA here is from genome assembly GCA_026543865.1 of Argiope aurantia. NCBI lineage: Eukaryota > Metazoa > Arthropoda > Arachnida > Araneae > Araneidae > Argiope > Argiope aurantia. The sequence continues at coordinate 89,093 of JAPMOR010013181.1, forward strand.
CCGCATGCCAATCAAAGTTTTGATTCGAAACCAAATAAAATGTGTGGTCGGTCGCGCGTCCGTCGCCAAATACGCTCACCGTTTTGCTCGACGTTTAAGTGGTGACTTCCTGCTTAGAAAGCCAAGGCCGGATTAATGTGCCGGGGAATAATAAAAATGGGGAGAGACGGCCTCTTGCTCGTAAATTCTTAGGCAATTATCCGCCCTCTGACAACTTCCAGCAGATAAGAGGAGTTTATTAAAGTCGTCAGGAAGCGAATGCTTTGTTTTGACTGTTAACATCGTAATAATGGTCGCTAAAGTATCGCACCGAAAACCCGCCCTTGGATGCATTTTAATGACTTCTATTCACAAGAGGCAATGCTTATCGAAAGTGAAAGATCTGATTCTTATTGTATATCTGATTTATTTATGCTAAGAAAATTTTGTAAGAGAAGAGGAGAAATGAATTATAATCAGTGTATTAAGGAGTACTATGAAGGAAGAAGAACGGGAAAAAAAGAAAGAAAGAAAAGAAAATGATAAATAAATAATTCTAGGAAATTTACGAAACAGAATTTTCCAACTTTTTTAATTATGAAAGAATCATAATAAAGCATTCGTCATTCTATTTTTCTTTCATAACTCTTGTTTATGTGTTGTTGAATTAAAAGCAGGTGCTCTCATCCACGTCCAATGAAGACACGAATTAAATACTAATAAGAATTCTAACTGACAGATGAGTTTTTATTTAGTACAAAAGTTCACAGAACACAGATTCTATAATCCATGGTAGATTGCCATATTGTCTTTTTTCCACCAAATTTTGAAATGTTTATCTTTTTGAAGGGAGAGGACCTTATAAATTTTTATCTGGATGAACCCTATTATTTTATATCACAATAGTTGGGTTTAATTTTATCTATCGTTTTTCGAATTTTTTAAAAATTATTCTTTAAAAAAGCAATTAAGAGAAATCTGAATCTCTACTTCGAAGTATCATAGAACGGTATTTCAGATTTAATTAATCTATCTCAATTTTATTTTATTTATTTACTTTGCAGCTTGTGAAAATAAATCCAGTAGCTAAAATAATGAAAGGTATTGTTGTAAAATAAATACTTGAAATTAACAACAATTAAAAATAAGTAAAAGTGTGTTATAAATAAATCAGAAAAAAAAAACTGTATGAAAATAAAACTCGTATCACTAAAAAGTTCTTTTATTATTATTTTTTAAATTTTGAAGCGATGTAAAAATATTTGTCAGTAATAAGCTCAGAAAATTTTGGGCAATAACATTAAAATTTTGATTAATTTTCAATTAAATATCTATTATTCTTAATATTAACATTTTAGTTATAATTATTATTTGAAAATTCCCTTTTTTATGAGCAACTGTGAGCCAAAAAGTCATTACTGTAAAATTTGGTAGTTTTAGGTACCACGTTTTGATTTTAAGAGCAATTTCACTTTAAAAAAAATTTTATATCACAATTTATAGGTTGAATACCAACCATATAAACACAAGATAACTTGTAAACATATAACACGCGGGTTAGGGCGAATTAACTGTTATTCAAATTATTCTTAAAATTTTATTTCTTATGTTATGAATTCTTTAGAGGAATTTAGAATTTTTATTAGGAATTATTTATTTTTATTAATTATTTTCCGTGCGTTTTGCATTACTTAAGAGAAGGGAATGTAGATTATTCAAAAGAAAAAAGAGGACAAAAAAAATAAATGGAATTGTTAAAACAATTAAATAAAAAAAAGTTTAAAAAACGAGTTATAGTTAACTGCAAATGTTGAAAATATTCACCTTGATCAGAAATTTATTTATTTTTTAATTTTTCTGAAAATAAAAACTTTTATCAGTGAATGAATGTGAAAGATACCAGTTTTCGTAATAACGGGGCTGTCTTCTATATTTTCAGGAAAACAATGCAGTGCAGATCGGTTTTATTTTATTTTATAAACTGGTTCTTCAGATGTTTATTCAACTATTACCAGAAATGACACTGCAGAAATTCTACTTTTGGAACACGAGACAGAAAAATTCCCAGCACCATAAGCTGAAGTTTGATTCAAAAGTGGATCTTGGCTTGGCAAAAATTCAAATTTCAAAGAACTGTATTTTAAAATTAGCCCAGCAAATGAAAACAATTTTTAAACAAAAAATTGTGTATAAAGATCTGTTTTTGATATTTATCAGTTTTAATAAATAATGCACTATAAATCAAATGCAAGTTTTTTTTAAAATAAAATCCAATAATTAAAAATTTTGTAAAATTGAGAAAATAATTTTACAATTTTAATTGGATAAAAAAAGAGAAAGGATCCATAAATATGTGAATTTTAATAAATTGACAACACTTTCAATATGACAGTCGCGCAATAAAACTTCCAAATAAACACGTCTAACATGGGCAAAATATAAAAAAAGTGAGAATATAAAATAGAGAATTCATTGTTCAACAATAAAGACCTCGAACAAATGTATTAAGGACATTGAAATGTTATTCGATTTCAAATTAAATTCAAAATTGAATAATAGCGATTCTTTAACATTATGTGAATAGGAAATTCATTAAGCTAGAAAAAAATGATTATCAAGTCAAACAATTTTAAATAATATGCACAATGCGTGCAGGAAAAAGTCACAAATCTATTCTTTAAAAAAAGCTACAAAGACTGCAAATCTCAGATATATCATAAACATATAGACAAAACAAATAAATAAATGTACAAAACCTAAACAAATCTATGTTTGAATCTAGGATTGAGTGATAATTTACGTATTTCATTACATTTATCAAAATATCGACTTTTTTTCCTCTCTTCTTTATTGAGTTATGCATGTCGAGCTGTCAAAACGTCGTTCGTAGTTTCTGTATGATTCTTTTGTCCTTAATGAATCAAGAAATTGCCAAATTTCGGTAGATTTTCGTCGAATCGACGCCAAATCTCCTTTTGGCGAGACATATTCCTTTGGTGCGCCAATTTATGATCAATATAATTTTGTCATCAGAGCATTAGCTTTATTTTAATTAATCTTAATCATTCACTGTCTACGTATTTCAGTAATAACTAATATTAGTATCACGTTACAAAGGCAATGTTTTCCAAGAGATGCGGATGGCTTTACAGATAAAATAATCAAACATTAAAACACAGGAAGTGTTAATTACAGAGGTAACAAGTACGCTATAAAAACATTTTTTTTTCAGAGAATGCAATTAAAATACATCTTAAAAGGCAATTATATATACAAATAACTAAAAAACCTTTTTATTTTTAATTATTGTATATTAGAAAATTGCCGACTTATTTTTTAATGCATGTGTCTTAAAGCAAATAAGTTTCCATAGAAACAATTTGAAAGCGAAACTAGAACGAAACAATAAGACGTAAAACAATACAGAGAAGGCCAGCCTTTGGTTGGAGGAACATGGAGAAAGGAGTATCAATAATTGGAATAATGCCAAGACGGAGCTGTCGCTTCATCAACGGTACACCAACAGACTTAATGGGCGGAAACTTTGTATTCCGCCTTCCACGTTTATATAGAGAGCGAAGCTAATTTTAATATTTTCAAGGGCTCTTATTCTACATATTGTACTTCGGATAAATTTACACTCTTATTTCTTTGCTTTTGTAATTTTTTCATCTTCTTCGTTCTTCGAACTCTTGAGTATGGAAAAATAACCAAATAAGATTAAAAAAAAGAAGAAGAAGAAAAAAAAGTTTTAAAATAATTTTGTGGATATGTTACTACTCTATAGCCTTAATGGACGAATAGCCACAAGTTAACCACTCTGCATTCTCATGTCCTTATACAATACAACACTAAGTTAAGTTTCTTATAGTAATAAGGAAATTTGAGTTGCATTTGACAACTATTTAAAATTTAAATATCAATACTACATATCAGTTTTCATTTATGTAGTCTGTATTTATTGTTTTGAATCATTACATTCACTTATATATGACACAGTAAATCCTTTAGAGGATTAGTTGCAATGTTTGCCACAAATCTATTGTGCTGGTGGTAAAAATTTATTCACATTTGTTGGCATTTTAACTCTTTCATTCCTAAGATCATTTTACTCCATGTACGACAGAATACTGGAACGCCCGAATTTCTCTTTCAAAGATTAGAAAAATTCCCCATCCACTCAAAGGCTACAATGACAGCCCACGTTCTTAAGAGGTTGTTATACAAAAATCATCTCTGCTTAACTGATAGCTATTAAGCAAATGCATGCTCGCACAACCTTTGAGTGTTGTTAGAAAACCTACTTGTCCCCCCAAATCCATCTTGGCGAGTGTCTCTAACAAACAAAGCATGCGCTACGGTATTCAATTACATTTAACGAAATGAGGGAGAAAGTAGGCAATGGTATTAAGGCAACTCGGGCTGTAGTTTCGTTGAACCGCGTTTACGGTCTTTCTTTTTTGATAGAATCAAAGTTTCGTATTCACATGCACACGAACAGGTAGAATTCCAGTAGAAAATTTCGATAAAGTTTGATGTAAATCTAGATTTTTGATTAGAAAGATAATGTGCTAAAATTCATCCATTTAGTGGAGGTGATCATTATAATTAATTAACATGATAAAAATATGCAGAAGTTTGGAACCAACTTAGGAGCTTCATAATTTGCTCTGTTTAGAGCCTCAAATACCTAAATCCACCAATGATGACCGAAAATGATTTATTATTATGCCTTTTTATTTAATGGGATGGGCTTATTGATTAATCCATGTTACTTCATTCTAATAAGTTCTTTTATTTCCTGCTCCGAATCCCACTTTTTCATTTTATTATTTCTAACACGCGCTCTAAAAATCGCTGATGTTTTGGTTCACACATCACAAGCGACGAGATAAAAATTCTTAACACCTGTACATTCCCTTCAAAGATACCTAATATATTCCTTCTTAAATTGATTCGTGTTAAATTGATCGAAATCTCCATCAGAATTTCTTAGTAAAAAGCCCTATGGTAAAACTTTTCATACTTTTTGGCTCTTATGTGCCAAGTAAACAGACGCGTATCATTGCTTCTCCCCGTGTATAAATTATACCCTCACATGATAAAATCAATTGAAGTTTATTCCAAAAGTGTCTTCTTTTCGGTTACATGTATATTCTCCTTTATTATTTATAGAGATGGATCTAATAATTTGTCCTATAAGGGAGCCAATGCATACACATTCTCCTTTGTTATTTGTAAAGACTCGATCTAATAATCTGTTTTATAAAGCGCACTCATATTCTCCTTCATGTGCATTAGTAAAGGTTGAATCGCGATATTTATAATTAGAAATCCTGCATTGCTTCTAACCAGTTCTGAACCATCTTTCATAAGTCTTTTTACACACACACACACACACACACAAAAAAAAAAAAAATTACAGCTAGTTAATATATTCAATGATTTCGTTAAAACCGCGGGGTTGCTCGTTAAGAAAGTAAGTATAAGTGAATGACCGGACTTAACATATTCGTCTGATTGCTTTTGACATGTATTACCTCTACATTGATGGTAAATAGCTTTTTAATCTGCTCCAGTCTAACCGCAGCTACACTGCGGATGCTGTTCATTTAGGAAATTATCAAAGATTTTAAGAAAAATGTCTCTCTTATATTGTAAATGTTAATAATCGTAGATGACTTTATAAGTTGAAAGAATAGTTGAAAATGTCAAGCCCACTCTCTTCAGACTTCAATCAAGTTGTGTGTATAAGTACTTCATTTGGGTGGCTTTCAATGAAGCTATGGTTTTTGAAGGTCTGACCATTTTCTACTGTTTCTGGGAAATATAATTCAACAACATAGCAAAAGAATAATACAAAAGAATACAAAAGAATAATATTTAAACTAATTTAACTCACCTTAAATATTTTAAAATGAAGATCATCTTGTAGTATCTTCGATATATTCTATCTCTTTTACTTTCTCGTATACGAAGTACAAAGAAAGTACTACAATTGTCAAAAAATTAGAACTCGAGATATCGACGAATCTCCATGTTTTAAACTTCTCTGAGTTCGAAAACCACATTTTTGAAAAATATTCGTCCATCTGTCTGTGATAAAAATAACTCAAAAACGCTTACAGCTAGACGGATGAAATTTGGTATATGGTCTTTAGAAATTTGTGTACCAAATTTTTAGATTTTCGTCAAATTTTGTGCAAACTCCGTTCAGAAGAAATCCATCTGTTCGACTGTTCGCATGTAACTACAAAACGAAGAGAGCAATATGAATGAAATTTGGTTCACAAATTTAACAGCTATAGTATAGACACCTACCAAATTTTGAACGAAATCAAGTGAGGGGTTGACCGTCTGTTGGTCAGTACTTACAGAAACATACAAAATCGATTACTCAAAAATAGATGACTTAAATATATCAAATTTGGTATATGATGTACAAGTGTAGCTCTGTGGCAGAATTTTGTTTCAATCGGTTTGAAGAAACGCATCCGAAACACAAATTCAGTTTCCTCATACTATTAATCTCATTCCAGGGAATAAAACTCGCCATGGATGAAATGATAGATTCAGTGAAAATTCTAAATTCAGACCTATAATATATCGTAACTATTGTACTCCAATGCCATGCAAGACATTCTCTAGGATAAAACCTTTATTAGAGAGTATACGAGAAAGTTTGAGGCAGACCAATCCAGTTGGTTCTGAATTATGTCTATCATCCGACTGTGAACATGAAAAATCAGAAACGCAACGAGCTTTAGCACGAGCTTTTACAAGCGATTCCCAACGCCAGTTGATTTGGAGAGAGGTCGGGACACGGTTTCATCCCAGTAACATCACGGAAAGAGACCGTTTCAGTGGTCCTGGAGTTGTCGTCTGGGGAGGCATTATGATGAACGGGCGGACTGAGCTCCACGTTTTCGACAGAGGTTCTGTAACTGGAGATCGCTATTGTCAGGAGGTGATCCTTCCCCATGTGCGTCTGCTCCGAGGTGTCATTGGATCAGACTTCGTTTTTATGGATGACAATGCACGGTCACACAGGACTCATGCTGTTGAGGAGCTCCTGGAAAGTGAAGATATCACTCGAATGGATTGGCCGGCGTGCTCCCCTGATTTAAATCCGATAGAACATGTGTGGGATGCTTTGGGGAGACGCCTTGCGGCACGATTACATCCTCCTGGGAACACCCGACAACTTAAACAGATGCTGATTGAGGAATGAGCACTCTTACCTCAAGAACTGTTGGACAATCTGGTGCAGAGTATGGGGAGACGGTGCGAAGCAACCATTGCAGTAAGGGGAGGGCATATCCCACACTAAGGGACATCTGCTTGCTGTTCTTCCTCTTGGACAGACAATCATGTGTAACGATACTATGAGTTCAATAAAGCCTTTTTTTTGTTTGATTACATACTGTATGCATTGTATTCCTTTCTGCGCAACTATGCTTTCGTCATTCTTTCAGAACAAAATGCTGTATCTCATTTCTGAATTTCATGTCTCTCAGATGATTTCTCGTGAAGTTATGGCAAAAAACATACCTGTTGCTTAAGTTTTGCACACCAGTGTATTACGGATTTTCTCATTTTCAAGGTTACATCGGTATGTCGTCAATTTATTTAATTCTGGGATCATTGGTGTGATAGGGTACCAAGTTTTGTGAAAATTAACCACTAGTAAGTCTTCTGGTTCTTTTTGTTTTGTTTTTGGCGTATTTAGTAGTAGTTCATATTTACTGGCAGGCTTTATTGTCGTTTCTATCAAGTTTTTTGAGGAATCTTTTTGAAAGTTTTTAAGACAGTCGTTTATTAATGCAAGTTAGAGTCTTGAAAATAGTTAATTCTGAAAAGTAATGGTATGCTTTTTATTTGGCGCATTGTCTTATTTTGGAAAGATTCTAATTCTTTGATGTGTGACTTCATCCAAATGGCTTGGAAGAGGAGATGTATGGCTCCTTAATTCATGGAGCTTTAAAACCTGGAAATTTATTACAATCTCGGTATCGAATTTTTCTATATTCAATATTTAACAGTTAAATGCTCTAAAAAATGAAAAATTAATTTAATGGATGTGATCTCCCCAAAATCTTTTTTATATACTCTTTAAAAAATGTGTTATCTCTAACCACCACAAAAAATTGTGGATTTTGGATAAGGTAGATAACGTCTTACACGGCACTGGCATACAATAATTACGAAACATTAAACTTCGATGTTAATTTAGCATTTTTGTTGAATCTATCTGGAGATTCTTCGTCAGTTTTTTGGCGATTAATCAGTAATATGTGGTTAATTACATGAGGAAGCCGAATTTGTGTTTTGAACGCGTTTTGCCCTACCATTTGAAACAAAAATTTGACACAGAATTACACTTCTAGACATAAAATCACATACTAAATTTGATGTATTTAAGTTATTCTTTTTTAGTTATCTCATTCATATGTTTCTGAAATTACAGACAGACGGTTAACTCCTTGTTGTATTTGTTCAAAATTTCATAGATGTCTACACTGTAGATGATGATTGGATTTGTCTATTTCGCTTTGTTCGATTTATAGTTATTGTATTAAAATATAATCAGAGGTCGGAGAGAAAGGCCTCCTCTAAACGGATTTTACTCAAAATATGATAGAAATCTATAAATAAAACATATGCCAAATTTTATCCATCTAGCTAAGTGCTTTTGAGTAATCTTTGCCACATCCAGATATTATGCCAAAAATGAGTTTTTCTAACTCAGAAATGTCTAAGACGTAATGATTCATCAAAATCTCGAATTCGAATTCTTTACAATTTCGATAATCCTCTATACTTTGTAAACGTAAGAGTAAAAAATGATTTTGTGATCAACAACCCAAAATTCAAATTAGAGACTCTGTGACACTCTGACTTAACAATTTCTCACAATAAAGCATCTGACATTTAAATAACAGATGCTCGGATATAAATAAGTAATACTTTAAACTACTCTAGCTGAACTCTTGAGTCGAGTGTTTTAACACACCCAAAAAAGCTTTAATATTCTCTAGTTTCTTTTCTTTTCTTTTTTTTTTTTCATTCATAAGCATTTTGTTACATTATCGAATTTCATTGAGAAATATGTTTCCTCTTCTGTCTGTGTTTCTGTGATATCAAAAAGAATTGATTACTTCCTATATCTCAAGTGAACGTAGGAAATAACACACAAGAACCTCTCGTAAAATCTAGAGTTTGGGGAGATAAGAAAAACATGCGTTTATTGATATAGCTGCATATATTTGATTAATTCTTCACGGTAATATTTTGGAAGGTTACTTATTACTGTAACACACGTGATATTTGTCACGATTTTAGCTGGACGAATTTTTAACGTTTTGATGTGTCGCGAACACACGTTTTTGCATGTGGTTCGCCAAAAAAATAGTTGTTAACGTTTAATAATAGTTAAAATTCGTAATGTCAATCAGTGACGATGCTGTTGCTTATAACTTCCTTCCTGTTGTGAACTTAGGTTGCCGTTACTTCTCAACGTAATTAAATATTATTATTTATTTAATAAGTAATATCGATATTTAGCTGCCTTTGAAGACTAATTTTTCAGGTTGGAATATTAGCATTTCTGGCCATTAAACTATTAAAATAAAAAATTATATTTTTAAATTCCTCCCTTTCCTCTGTTAAGACTGAAAATCTGAATTAAATGGAATCGGTCTCCTACAAACTACTGCGTTTGCAAATTAAATAATGATATACAGCGCAACTTCATTTTACGTGTATAGTTCATTTCTTATCTCACTCATAATGGAAAACATTCGACACCGTGCATGTTTACTACGGAGTATACAAAAAAGTTTTCAGGAGACCATTCCCTCTGATTCCATAGAATTTTGAAAATATTCTGCGCCTTTGTTCAACTAACTCAAACAATGAAATTGTTTATTAGAAAAGTAAAATTTTTACATGTAACAAAGCGTCTTACTTAATTTTTAATTCCCAAAATTCAGAAAAACAATTTCACAGTTATTAAACTGGTGTCATAAAATGGATAGGTTTTTTTTTTTTTTTTTTTTTTTTGGAAAGGCGCAAAATGAATTTTTGTAAAATAATTTATTCAGAAATTATAGCGGAATACATTATGGCGAAATTCAGTTTAATTTTTTAATTAAATAATATAAATACTTAATTAATATAAATATTAATTTAAAAAATGAATTGGAAATTTGATAGCTCTAGATCACACTGGTAGAAAAGCTCATAAGCACGCACGCACACATACAGACACACACACATATACAAAAAGAGAGAGGATGAGCGAGCCATTCATCTTTATTATTTCAGCGATAAAAAGTATTTGGTTATAACTGTAGAATTGTAAAATTTGAATTATTTCTTTGAAATTTCAGTAAACAAATTTAAAAAAAAACTGCTCTGCTGTTGATATTTCGATTAATATTGCAAAGATTTCTATTTATTTCTATTCATAATTACGGTTTTGAGGATTGGAAGCAAGGCTTTTTCTTCTACAAAAAATATCCAATCTGATCATGATATTTCTATAAAATATCCCAGCAAAAACATTTTTCAATTAATTGTTTTCATTTGCATAAAAATATAAAGCACAGCAATTTATTATTTGTATTTTATTTATATATTATTTTTATAACCTATAAATAATTTATTTATTTATTTGTATTTATTATTTATATATTATTTATTTATATTTTAATGATTTTTTATTTATATGTATAATTCAAATATTTTATTAAAGTGTATTCAGAATTTACTTGTTCGCTTTAAATAAGCTTACCGTAGCTGTGCAATAAGGAGCTGATTTCGAAATAACTTTTTGAAGTAATTTTTAAATAAATTTTTAAAACTCATTATTGTATTTTAAGTAGCTGATTGAAGAGCATCAAATGATTCAATCTTGGGCAGCAAAATGCTCTCATTTGGGTGAAGTCTTCAACAGCAAAGCCGAAATCCATGAAATGAAAGTTTTTCCCCTGTTGCACAACTACATAAAGTTGAAAAAGTGTCGTAAAATCTCATCATTCTCACACTGTAGGTGGCACAGTTCATTAAAAAATATCCGAACACTTCAGATTTCTCGATATCTGCAAATGTTAAAACAAGAGTGTAATTTGATTTTGTAATATGTCTTCTTGAAATAAGAACTGAAGGGGTCATCTGCATATTTATTTTTACATCATTTAAATTTTCCTGAAGCAAATTACAAAATCAAATTTCACACTTCGCTTGATTTTAACATTTGTAGATATCGAGAAATCTGAAGTGTTCGGATATTTTTAATGAACTGTGTCACCTACAGTATGAGAATGATGAGATTTTTCGACCCTTTTTATAATATGCCTTCTTGAAATACAATGTACTGAAGGGTCATCAACATATTTATTTTCATATCATTCAAATTTTCCTGATGTAATCATCATTTTTTTCTTCTTTTATATACATTCAAAACAATCCTTACTTTCAAAAACTGTGAATATTTTAGGTAATTTGACATAAATTAATTTTACTATTAAGGTACATAACTAAGTTCGGGAAGAATTTTTTTTGAAAAATGTTTGAAAATAGTTATACTTTTAAATATTTGCATTAAAAAATTTTAAAAACATCTATAAAACCAAAATATATCAGTTAAATAGAAAAAAAAAAAAAAAAATTTAAAAATTGGAAAAAAATGGCCTTTTTTTGGATAAAAAAAATATAAAACAAAGATTTTCTTGTTTAATGGTTTATCAAATGATTTGCTTAAAATTATGCAAATAGCTTAAGAAATATATTATCTAGTTCCTGAACTAAAAAATAAGCTGTATTTCTATCCATTTTTCAAACATTGGGATTCGATTGATAAATAATATGGAATGTTCAGTGTGTTTTTTTCCCATTGTGAAGCATTAAAACAACTATAAAATATTTTTAAATGGATCGATGACTTATTCTCCCATTCTGAAGCTGCAGAACATATTGAGAAATTATTATTCCAAATTTGAACAAAAAATATGCATTAGATTTTAATTTAAGAGATTTTTTGTAAGAAAATTCTATCATATTCTATATTTAAGAAAACTGCATCTAAAGATGTTAAAAGGTAATGTAAATGTAGATATAAAAACCAATGTAACTTCCTAAAAAATAAACAAAATTCTGTTTGTTTGTTTGTAATTATGGCACTTGCCACGGACAAGCCCCGCCGTCAGAGACAGCCGAGTTTAAGCCTGAGGGGGTGCGTCTCTTGTTTCTATAGTAGCGCCAACTAGGGCCAAGAGAACGACTTAGCTACTCACGCATCACTCATTCGCTTGCACAACCCCTTTTTACAGGAGGGCACATTCACACATAGAACAACGAAAGAACAACCATGCCCAAACCGGGACTCGAACCCGGGACGCCCAGATCACGAGGAAGACGCGCTATCCCTATGCCAGGACGCCGGCAACAAAATTCTAATGCTTTTATAAAGAACGCTGTTCAAACATTAATATAATCGGCCTAATGTGACGGAAGGGTAGGCCGGATAACACAAAAAGCAGGATAGGCTGGAGTTCTATGAATCCTTTTCTTTGCCCACCAATACCTGTTGACAAAATTTTTATACCAAAGCTCACTGTTATAACACGTATTTTCTCATTTCTTACTGAGTACTAAGTCCTCCATTTATTTCAATGTGAGCGAAAGTGCGGTCCGGTGAGTCATACAAGCAGTTGCCAGTAACAAGTCCAGTTAAAATAGAAGGCTCTGTACTGGTAGTTTATATACTACACGTTTGAAAAATTTATTAGAGAAAAAAGGAAGTTAAAGATATAAATTGTTTCAAATTTTAACATAAATTCTGTAGTGCTCAGCTTAAATGCAGAAAACATAAACAAAACATTACCATAAATCATAGGCTTAATTCTTAAGAAAATTGGCTCAAACTGATTTTATTTTTCACTGATAAATGAAAAGGTAACTCAAATCTTACAGTTTTTAGGTTTTGAAAAGTCCTTAAAATAGATGACTTAATAGACGCCTAATCTTCCTCATTTAATTACGATGAAAGGCAACTAGGCCAGATAGTAATGAACCCGGATAGTCACGAACCAGATATTCGGGAAAGTACAATATATTAAATATTTAAACAAAAAAATCATAATTTGGCAAAAAAAAAAAAAAACGACTTTTTGACGTAGTCACCTACCTTAATTTTCATTTGGTGAAAACTTCAACATAAAAATTAATTTTAGTTTTAATTTTTTGTGCTTTATTTCAGAAAGGATGATTCGATTACGATAATTTGATACTTTGCGTAAATTCTTGTAGTACAACTGGCGGAAATTTACACGTATCGCCTACGGTTTCTCTGCTTTTTAATTTCTGTATAATATATGAAACGTCCTTGAACGTCCGAGGGTCGGAAAACACCTGACGGATGAGACAATCTTTCTCACTTGCATATTCATCAGGGTGATCTTGACATTTTCAATGACGCTCCGAGAACACGAGCACTTGTTTGATTTACATTTTGTTTCGCTTCCGTCGCTTTGGGAACATAGAATTAGTTCAGAGAAGAGAAGGAAGGTTGAAATTAGGAGGTTAACGCGAAATGCATAAAGAGACATGCGAGCATCGTTGCTCTGTTGCTATGGTAACAATGCCATAAACAAGTGGAGGCATTAATGTTTCTGTGAATTCCATAATAGAAAACTCACGTTTTTTGTTTAATTAGTTACACTATCAGTGAGTTTTAAATAACCTGGAAAATAGTTTCAGAATAAATCACATAATTTTGAACCATGCTCAGATGACGAAGACGATTCCTGAATAAGCACCTACTTTTCAAATTTACTTGCCAGGACAGTGGAAGGATATTTTATTCTCGATATGCGCTAGATTCAAGAATTTTGTGGTTCGATGCAATATACATTACGATGCCTCACATTTAATAAATAGTTAATATACTTTCATATTTCAACGGATATTTAAATTAATCAATATGTTAATGATTTATTTTAGTTAAATTTTTCTATTTAATACATCTGGTAATTGCATGTTTTTATTTACTTACTTTTTTACTAAATATGTGATAGAAAAAAATTGTCTAAAATTATAAAATTCTGGAAGTGTTAACTAAAATTATTAATTAATTATTTCCTTGTATAAAAATAATTATTATGATAGATAGTGTGGAAATAATAAATTGCATGAAAATGCAACATTAAAAATGAATATTTCATAGGACCTTTAATATAGAATATAACATAAAGAATTAAATGAGTAATTAATATTCCGTTATAAATAAATAATTAATTATATTTTAATTTATTAAATAATTCACTTCGAATACATCTTAATGTTATAAAATTCCTAAATTTGTACTTCTTACAAATTTACTTTAAGAAATCTTAAAATTATATGACTAATTATAAATGAAATGAATAAATTTTTAAATATTTTTTCAAAAATTTATTGAAATTTAAGATACAGATTGTAATGAAATAAAATTGATATCACTGATAAGCTAATCTCTTGAAGTTTTAAAATCTCAAAGTGGCTTAAATATTTTTGCTAAGTAATACACTCCGAAATTATTGAGAAAAACGTTAAAATTTTAATAAGTTTTGTAATTAAAAATGATTATAATGACCTTTTTATTAATGATTGTATATGCTCAAAAATCACTAGATACCAAATTTAGTTGCTTTAGGTTCAATGGATTGTTCTATAGAGCGTTTTGAACATTTTCTTTTTCTATCATGCTTATCGCATTTCGCAATTAACAGACAGTATTAAGCATATAACCGTATTAAAAGAAACTTTAACCATAATTAATGCTGTTTGGTGGTAAATATTATCACCATGTTAAGCATAGCATCATTTTCATCATTCTATATTCATCATAATGAATGTTAAGTTTAGCTTAGTTATATTAATGTTCCGTTGTGAAGCAACACTAGGGCTATTTTGGGACGGGCCTCGTGATTGTGAACCGCGGTCATATGACGAGGACGACATCTGAGCTGGCACCCCCTCTCCACACCACATCACACCAGCGGGAGGATGTTTGGCATGATGGATTTAACGTGCAACAGACCCCCTTATACGACAGTTCTTCGGTAGAATCGGGTCTCGAACCTGACACCCTACGGCTCACAAGCCGAGACCTTACCACCAGGCCACCGCGGCCTCATGATGAATGTTAATCCGACAGATTTGATATACACCATGCATAACGGCTTTCCTGTAGAGTCGGGTTCTGAGCCTTTTGGCTCCGTGGCTGATACCTTATAACCAGGCAATGAGCCAGGTGGAGAAATTTCCATTTCTATCACCCACCCAGGTGGTAGAAATTTCTCTTTCACAACCTTATTATTGAATATAGGAAGATAATTCAAATCAGGTGAATATTTGTTTCATCGAGATAAACAATTTTTCTATTAACTACCCCTCCTTAGAAATTAAGAGTTGATATCCGTTTCTTCAATAGATTTTCTATCAATACGTACATTAGTAAATTAAAGCATCTAATGTGTAAATACGCATCAAATTGTAAATCAAATCCATCAACGGTTTGATTGTCTGTCGATATATATGCATGTAAACGCGATAATTCATTAAAATACAGATTTAGATAAATGAAATTTGTCATGTGATCGTGTTTCGAAAATTGCATGTCAATTTTCGGATCTAATTTGTCGAAATAAAGTCATAAAAGCTGCATATTCAATCTTCTTCATCATACTGTAGAGAACAAAACGTTCGTGTGTAAAAAATCCAGGAATTCGTCGGATTCACAGCCTTGCCCGATATTTTATGCTGGGGTGAGATATAATACATTTATTAGAAAACATACGAAAAAATTTAGGGGAAGAGTTCTTCCGCAGCGCCAATGGATATGAAACTGTCATATTTTTTTTCCTGTAATAAATACAAAATCTCAGTATTTTCATTTAAATACTGAAATAAATGCGATTAGGTGTATTTTCATTTAAATACTGAAATAAATGCGATTAGGTGTATTTTCATAATTAATTCTCTTATGAAATGTTTATAATTATTTTTTCTTTAATAGTTGGATGGATTTGCTGGATGGATTTGCTAAACAATAGAAACATTAATAAAAACAAATGTGATAGCAGTATTTTTTATTAGACTAAAATACTGAAATAAATGTGATTAGGGCATTTTTTTAATAGATTCTCTGATGGAATATTTGATTTCTTCTTAAATATTTGGTTTTTATCCGGATGGATCTGCAAGACAATGGAAACAAAAATGACCGATATAATTAAAATGAAATTCTAGTAGGAGTTTTATCATTTGACATATTTACGAGAATATCGTTTTATCAAACCGTCATTATTTAATGGCGAATTTAAATTTGTTTCTTTTCTGCTCTCTCTCTCTTTCTCTTCAAAAGAAAGTTTAGTTTTAAGCATAGTCTCGTTATTAGTCAAAATAATGTTTGGCACAATTTCTAAATCTGTCAACTTAGCATCTTCACAAAGCCTTAACTGACCTTGATTGCCTTCAGACAGGATTGTTAGCAGTATTGAGTTATCTACCAGTGGGCCGTGGTGGCCTGGTGGTAAGGTCTCGTCTTCGGAACCGGAGGGTTTCAGGTTCGAGACCCGATTCCACCGAAGAACCGTCGTGTAAGGGGATCTGTTGCACGTTAAATCCGTACTGACCATACGTCCTCCCGCTGGTGTGGTGTGGTGTGGAGAGAGGGGTGCCAGCTCAGGTGTCATCCTCGTCATCTGACCGCAGTTCAAAATTACGAGGTCCGTCCCAAAATAGCCCAAGTGTTGCTTCAAACGGGACGTTAATATAACTAAACCTAAACATAATCATCTAGCAGTCTCGCTGATTGGTTCCTCAACATTTGATTTGCCGTGGCTTGGTATGACATTTTCCACCTGACAGATTCATTCGATAATCTTTCTCGAATTCCTAGTATAAAGTATAGTAATTGTCAAAAAATTCGAACTGGAGATTTTGACGAATCCCCACGTTTTAGACCTCCATAAAAACACATTTTTGGAAAATGTTCGTTTATCTGTCTATGACAAAGATAACTCAAAAGCTCTTTGAGGTAGAGGGGCCGCGGTGGCCTGGTGGTAAGGTCTCGGCTTCGGAACCGGAGGGTTCCAGGTTCGAGACCCGATTCCACCGAAGAACCGTCGTGTAAGGGGGTCAGTTGCACGTTAAACCCGTCATGATCAAACGTCCTCCCGCTGGTGTGGTGTGGTGTGGAGAGAGGGGTGCCAGCTCAGGTGTCGTTCTCGTCATCTGACCGTGGTTCAAAATTACGAGGTCCGTCCCAAAATAGCCCTAGTGTTGCTTCAAAACGGGACGTTAATATAACCAAACCAAAACCAAACTTTGAGGTAGAAGATTGAAATTTGGTATAGAGTCTTTATACTAAATACCAATAGAGTCTTTGCAGATTTCTATCAAATTTTGAGTAAACTCCACTCCGTGGAAGTCTGTTTATCCGGCTGTTCGAATATAATTTTACTTGAAACCACAAAATGAAGAAGGCTTGATAAATAAATTTCGACGCACAAAATGGTCACCTATATTCTAGACACCTATCAAATTATGAGACAAATCCAACAAGAGGTTGACCATCTATCGGGCTGTACTTTTAGAAACATATAAAAGTGATAACTCAAAGTCGCAATGGCTTAAATATATCAAATTTGGTATGGGATTTTAAGACTACAAATGCAGTTTTGCGTCAACTTTTTATTTCAATCATATGAAAAAAATGCATCTAAAGCATAAATTCGAGTTTTGGATACTATTAATCGTGTGCTAGGAATTAATCGCCAAATAACTCGCCAAGGATGACACGTTAGATTCAGTAGAAATGCTAGATTCCCGCCAAAGGTTAATATTTCGTAACTATAGTATGCCAATGCCATGCAAAGCGTTCTCTGGGACAATACCTGTATTAGAGAGTATGTGAGAAATTTTTTCGGTAACCCCTTGCGCTTTTTTATTTTATGTAAAATTTATTTTTTAAATTTCCTTTTTGTCTCTTTTTTCTTTTCTCTAACACCACTGACCCATAAATTTATAATTTTTATTATTGAGATTTCTCATCAAAATTTTTTCCATGTACATTTTATTCAACCATATAATTGCAATTGACATGTTATTCTTTTTTCTTTTTTTTTTTTACCATAGTTAAATGCGAAAGGGCAGAGCTTTTGAGTTCATGTATTCCATTAACTGTCATCTCAAATCGGCAAATCGGAGATCGAGTATTCCATTCTGATATGTTTCATCAAATAATAACACTTTTGCATATTTTCGCTATTGTGTCTGCCTTATTTCTTGCACAAAATGCCAAAAACATTGTTCCGACGCTTTCACGGTATAATCCAGCATTTAGAATATCGAACAATATCTTGTGCTAATACGATATAAAATAAATATGTTAGTAATTTTCATCTCAAAATCCTTTCCGATTTTGTTTTCTCTTCTTTTTGCTGAATTATATCAACTAAGCTTTCTGTAAAACCGATAATTCAAGAACATAATCAATTCGGCAAATAAAATTTCAGTTTGTGGTGTTTGCACCAACGCTGTGTGTGTGTGGGGGGGGGGGGAGATAGCACCTTTATCAGAGGATATGCTGGAAAGTTTTGGAAGACTCTCCTCGTTTGTTTCTGTTAAGCCAAGAATACCCTTTACTATAATTTTGTATCTAATTATTACTTTAATTCTGTTATGTTTTAAGTGTAAAACTAATTCAAACTTACCTTTGTAGGCTATCCTTATATTCCTTATTAAAGTTAAAATTACATTTTAGAGATTAAAGTAGGTACATATATTTTATAATTGTGCATGACAAGTAGGCTTTTATTGTAGGTTTAAATGTTTTGTAATTGTAAAGAAATTATTCATTAAAGAAACTGAATATTATCATGTGAGAACATGATGCTGTTTCGGTTTGAGGTTTTTGAAACTATAAAATGCACGGATAGAAAACTGACGATTTATCAATTTTAGAATATCAATTTTTCTTTTTTAAAAAAATGATAAAGAAGATTGTCGCATTTGGAGATTTATCGCCAAAGAAAAGTTACAACGTGGCACAAATTTCCGCCATATATCCGATTCTCCTGTCTGGCCAATAAAGGGTAGGGTCGTAAGAAGTTATCGCCCGCAGAAGCACAGGCAAGAAAACAGGAAAGAACGCGAAACAGCTGGTTGCGGTATCGAAATATATTATATATATGTAATGATATTTTAAACTCTGATTTCAATTCTAATCAATTTCCAAAGTTTTATCTTAATTTAGCCCATAGTAACTTCATTCTAAAATATTCTCTTATTTTCTGATCCGGTTCCATTTTTTCTACTTACTTAATTCAAGAGAAGCTTTGTAAAAGTGATTTAGTCAGCGGTGAAAGGATAAAAATTGCTAATCTAAACAAATACTTTTTAAAAAGATCCCTTGCCTGGTTCACGCGTGTGTCGGAAATCTATCAGAATCTTAATAATATATTTGCACTGCGAAAAAATATTTTCCCTATCAATATCTCATGTTATATAAGACTTGGAATAATTTATTTCTAATCAACAGTAATAACAAAATATTAATGAATTAAACAATATAGTGCACAAAGCTATTTTGACCATTTTTCTGTAAAAACGGAATTGATGAACTTAATTTAATGAAGACAGTCTATGACATATTTGCCTACATTATTCTTAAATACTAGGAAGTCTGACTCAACAAGATTATTAAATTAGAAATGAAATATTAAATCATTAAATATAATATCAATATTGTTATGATTTCACCCAAATGTATTAACAGTATAGTTTTGTTTTTAAATAAAGTATTTTAGCTGTAAATAAAAACACAAGATTCAAAACTTCGGGTAAAAAACTTGGATATGAAAATAATACTAGCAAAACCATTAGATATTTCATTTTAAACACTTGGAACTGAGTTTAGTTTAGTTTAGTTTAGTTTAGTTATATTAACGTCCCGTTTGAAGCAACACTTGGGTTATTTTGGGACGGACCTCGTAATTTTGAACCGCGGTCAGATGACGAGGACGACACCTGAACTGGCACCCCCCCCTCTCCACACCAGCGGAAGGACGTTTGGTCAGGACGGATTTAACGTGCAACTGACCTCCTTACACGACGGTTCTTCGGTGGAATCGGGTCTCGAACCTGAAACCCTCCGTTTCCGAAGCCGTACCACCAGGCCACCGCGACCCCACTTGAAACTTAAACCATAAATATAAGATTCAAAAATATCTAATGAAAATAATGCTTGTAAAATTGAATAATTTCATATAAAACTTTTGGAAATGTAAATAAATGTAAGATTTATGTATTTCAAATAAATCATTTGGAAATGATAATAATAATTGTGAAATTCAAAAATATCAAATGAAAAACTTGGAACCAAAAGTAATAAATGCAAAATTCAAAGATTTCAAGCAAAACACTTGTGAATGAATGTAACAAACACAAGACTCAAAATACTCATATGGTTAAAAGTTTGAGGGATATATAAAAAATATTTGGGAAGTGAAGAAAAAAAACAATTGTATTTTGTAAAAAACAAGTATTTGGACACAGTGATTATAGAGGGTAGATTAACAACTGTCAGGGGTGTAAAAAGGTAAGAGGAGGAGCACAAAAACACCATGGTATTGAGCCGGAGTGTCGGATGATGTCACAGGTTAATGCGGCAGGAGTAGCGATGATGCGGTAACAAAAACGGAAACCTCGACATTTGTAGAATTTCAGCGACGTGGTCGGATCTGAAGACGCTATGCCACGGGAGGTAACCCGATACGAGCGTGTGTGGTCGAGCGTGTACGCATATACCTGTTGAGCGTGACGACTTATTTCCTGAACCACTTATGTTCAAAGTAGTTAATTTTTTGTAGTTCAGTTTTTAAAATGCTTTCTTACAAAAGTATATCTTTTTAGGCTTTAAAAGATACTTCTTTCATTAAATAGTAAATAAAATAATTAAAAGTTATAACTAAACATTTAATTGATATAAATGGTTTAGGAAATTAGCTAATTAACTTCAGAATTTACTTTTTAAAGTCCTCGGAATGCCCCTTTTAAAATCAAGCGATAACGCATATACCCGTCGAACTCAATACAAATAGTTACAAATAAATTTTGCAAAAAATCATTTTAAAGCGAATAAGATTTTATTTTTATTATATAAAAAATGACACATCGACTACCCCACAATGAAGATTTGGATTGGCGAGTATGAAAGTCGAACGCATTCACTAACTAATCATCTCGTTTGAAAGAGTTAAATCATGTTACTAATTCTTTGTCTTCTTTATTGAAATTCTTTTGTTTCAAATATTAAAACTATTGCAATAAAATACTGCATTCATTGAAATCAGATTCATCATAAAAAGAATTATTCCTTTATTTGGCTTGGTAAAAAATTTATTAAATTTATTAAAGCATACTTCTAATTTTTTTTCTGTCATCTCAATTAAAATTCCCTTATTTCAAATATTAAAATTTTTGTAATAAAATACTGCATTTATTAAAATAAGATTCTTCATATAAAGGATCACACCTCTAATTGGCTTTGATAAAAAAAATTGTTAAAGCATATTTCTAGTATATTTCTGTCATCCGAATTAAAACTATTTTTTTCAAATATTGAACTTTTTTTCAATAAAATTTTGCATTTATTGAAAAATATTCATCGTCTAAAGGATAATTGCTTTATTTGGCTTTGGTAAAAACTTTAATCAAACGGACTACTAGTTTTTTTTTGCCATCTCAATTAAGATTCTTTTGTTTCAAACATTGAAACATTTACAATAAATTTTGCCGGCGTCCTGGCATAGGGGTAGCGCGTCTTCCCCGTGATCGGGGCGTCCCGGGCTCGAGTCCCGGTTCGGGCATGGTTGTTCTTCATTTGTTCTATCTGTGAGATGTGTGATTGTGCCCCCCTTTAAAAAGGGGCTGTGCAAGCGAATGTGATGCGTGAGTAGCAAAATCGTACTCTTGGCCTTAGTTGGCGCTACTAAAATAAGAGACGTTCCCTTTCGGCTTAAAATCGTTGATTTCAAAATCAGCGGGCTTGCCTATGACAAGTGCCATTGAAAACAACAATAAATTTTTTCATTCATTTCATCATTTATTAAAACCAAGGTAATTCTTCATCTTTCGTTGAGGTAAAAAATTATTAAAACGCAATACCAGTTGTTTTCAACTTAATTAAAATTCTTTTATTTCAAATATTAAAAATTTCATATTAAAATTCATCGTTCATTAAAATTGTATTCAGAATTGACTCCTTAATAACCAGTCTTCGTTTATACATTTTCGTTGTCAGAGGAAAAGTAAATTTATTTCATTTCCAAGAATAAAGATCCAGCTCCTATAGAAATTTGGCAGGTTTAATTTCATCTCTAAATCAAAAGTAACCACAAATGTCGTATTGCTTCCCGTTTCCGCTGCTTACCTTGAAAGAAATTTAAATAAATTAAGTCGAAAGAGTTATGGACGATCGACTGAAACGATTATTCCTCCATTTTGTAATTTCAGTTGATTGTAAATTAATTATTGATGATATATGTAATGATCTAATCAAGAGAGAGAAGGATAATTTAAATAACTGTTTTCTGCCGGAAATATATTGCCTTTGTTAAATAATGGTTGTTATGTAAGAGTGTTATTTTCACACATATTATTATGAAAAATCAGAAATAATACTTAATATTTTTATTAATTATAAATTTAATATAGACAATCAATTAATATATTAATTTAATATCTAGACATCTTTGGTGTGTTCCTAGTTTGTTGAGAATTGTAGCTGAAATTCTTATGTATAACTTCATGTTCATAACAACAAAAATATTTTTAAGCATCAAAATATGATATATATTAAAACTGTATTATTCTAATAGCCATACACCTGTTCTGTGTGCTTATTGTATGCATGAACCTTCCTAACTCCCTTTCTCTTTGTTCAGTGGCCCTAGATAACTCTTCAGTCTATTTAGATGATTATCTCCTTTGTTTATAATTATGTTTGGCGATATTTTTGGCCGCAAATAGGAAAGAATGGGTCCTTTGGATGTATGATTCTTTTTACTTTTGCTTTAGTATAAGTTGTATGAGTGCAAAACATTATTTAAGTGTCAGACTCATATAAATCAACAGGCATAATATATATGTCATTAATGTGATATATTGTTGTTGATATCTGATTGTTGTCTTTTATCTTGTATCAGATTTCTTTACTTTCAACGGAAAATTATTTACAAATGTTTGTTTTCTTCATTTAATTGTTTTTTTTTTCGTTCGTAATGCTAATCGTTAAAAAAAAATCTGAATTCTATATTAGCAGATATTACCAGTACTCTGTCTAAATAAATCAATACCGTATTTTTCGTTATTGATTTCGATTCGAAGCTTCAGAATTTATCAATATGATTTATTAATTCATATCAATAGCACAAGGAAAACAAAATAGGATATAAAAAAATTAACAAAAATAGGATGAAATTATCAATTTTAAATATTTTTCAGAGTCGTTGGTAGTAAAATCCTTATGGAAAAATTATTCTAAAGTTTATTTAGCAAGCATTTTATTGCATATAGTTTTTAAAGTTTAGAGTTTAGTTTTAATCTTTTAACCATATACTAAACATATTCTATTTTAATAATATTTTTCCAAGAGCAATCTTTTCTTAAAACAATAGTTTTTACTCTTTAAAATAATGATGACTTGGCATTTTTCTGCATTATCTTTTTTGACTCACTACGACATTTTCTTTAATTTTAATTTAAAAAATAACCTTAAAATAACTCGAATCATCTCTATCAAAGCATTTTTCTTCTTATTTTTACCCTTCTTATTACCTTTTTCGAGTATATTCTGCGTTCGGTTGAGAGAGTTGGTAAATGATATGTCATGTTATCCAAGATGATTGTAAAACCGAAAACAACCCAATAGCGAAATTTTAAACAGATAAACGAAATTATTACTTAAAACGTTTTTTTTTAGTTCATGGCTTTATTAAGAAGTTTGAATTAGTACAGAAATATTCTTCTTCCACTGCTTTGTTTAGCTTAGATATTTATTATTTAAACATAATTGTGGTAATTATGAGATTTCTAAATGCAGTTTTCATTACACTTATTTTTACTTTGTAGTATACGAAATCTAGAAAAAGTAAAATCATTCAAAAATTTGATCTCGAGATTGTAAAGAATCGTCATGTTTTAGACATCCGTGAGTTTGAAACACATTTTTGGAAAATGTCTGTCTGCCTGTTTGTATGTGACAAAGATGACTCAAAAAAGCTTTGAACTAGACGATTTGCAAAACGGTCTTTGTACCAAGTTTAGTTTTATTAACGTCCCGTTATAAAGCAATACTAAGGCTATTTTGGAACGGACCTCGTACTTTTGAGCAGCTGTCAGATGATGAGGACAACATCTGAGCTGGCACCCCCCTCTCCACACCACGCTCCACCAGCGGGAGGACGTTTGACCTGACGGATTTGGCATGCAACAGGCCCCCTTACAAGAGCCGAGACCTTATCACCAAGCCACCGAGGTCCCCATCTTTGTACCTAATTCGTAGATTTTTATCAAATTTTGAGCTAAATCCGTTCAGAAGAAGTCCGGCTGCCCGATTATAAGTGAACATAAAATAATAAAATATAAATAGCTAGATAAGTAAAATTTGGTATATAAGTTTCATATCTAAATTGTAGATACGTGTCATATTTAGGACCAAATTTTATCAAGGATTTGACCATCTGTCGGAACCAAGTAAATGCGGCAAATGAACAGCGTAATAACTGAAATATATCAAATTAGGTACGGGTTTTGTGATGGTAAAAGTGACTTTGTGATTACAATTGTAGTTCAATGTTCAATTTCAATGGGTCGGAAGAAACACGTCTAAAACACGAGCTTTCCGATACTATTAACCGCATGCCAGGGATTCATCGCCAAATAACTCGCCAAGGCTCACACGATAGATTCAGAAAAAATGCTAAATTCACGACAAAAGTTACCATTTCATAGCTATTGTACGCCAATTCAGTGGTAAGCCTTTTCTCGTAAATATCTTTATTAGAGAGTGCGCGAGAAAGTTTTGGGAAGACCACTCGCACACAATATACAGAGAAATTAAAATCATTCAAAAAATTCGAGTTCCAGATTTCGACCAGTCAGACCACCCAGAGTTTGAAAAATATTTTAATCATTATGTATATCAGTCCATCTCTGATAAAGATAACTCAAAATCGCAAGGATTTAAGTATATAAAATTTGGTATGCTATTTTGTGACTTAAAGTGTAGGTTTGTGTTAAATTTTTGCTTCAATCGGTTTTAAAAAACGCTTTTAAAATGTAAATTCGGTTTTCGATTGCTATTTCAGGAATTAATCCCTCCAAAGCTCGCCAAGGATGACATGATAGGTTCAGTAAAAATGCTAAATTCAAGTCAAAGCTAAATGTTTCGTGATTATTGTAAGTTTAAACAAAAAATTAAATTGTTGCAAACGAAATTCAAATCGTTTTCATTGCACGTCTATTGAACTACTTAATAGCGTAATTTTTTTCTGCCGTCAAATTCATTCGTCGACCGTAACTTATATTAGGAGTCAGAAAATGAAATCAACTAAAAATGCAACTTGAACTATAGTAACCAAATACTTCAAATTTCTAACGATGCTATGATGTAAAGGAACTAGACTTTATTAGAAAATTTCTTGTAGACAATATACCGAATGATATAAGGCTATTAAGAGGACGGTGAACTCTCTAAGGAGTTTTTAGCGAATTATTCACTAAGAGTTATGAAATCTTTTATACATATGCAGTAATATAAATACATATGCATAAAAGATAAGTAACAAAACATCTTTAAAAATACTCTTTAAAATAAAATATATTAGTTTTAAAGAGTTGTAAAATACATAGTTTTCAAAAATTCAAATTGTTCTAGAAGTAATTTTTTATTTTTTCTATTATTAATTCCTTGTTATTCTTTAAAAGTTTATTCGGAGCAAAATTGAGTATGAATATGCAATTCCAATTAAAACTTAATTTTTTAGAAATATTTTTCTGCACCCACTGAATTCTTACAAGAGGTAATTAACATTTAGTTATCTAAAAGAACTCGGAATATAAAATGAATATCCAGTTTTCTTTTAAGATTTTTGAAACCGGTTTTTTAATCAAAATTTTTATCAATTTTATGTAATTTTTTCAAAAATTAAGACACCTGGAACATTTCAAAAATATTTAAATCTACTTAGAACATGGTGCTGGGAACATTCATTAAAAATATATTTATTCCTCTAAGCCTTTCAAATTCTCATTTTTTTAAATAATGTATTTTTAATTCTATTATAATTACATTACACCATCTGTATCCCCATCTGTTTGTCTATGAGCATAATAGTTTAAAAGTTCATTGAATTAGATGAATGAGATTTGGTACATTTTTTACATCAAATTTGTAGATTTTTATACTCACAGGAAATATGTCTGTCAGGTTGTTCGAGTGTAAATGAACACGTTATCTACAGAACGAAAGAAGATAGATTGATAGAATTCTTACTTATATTCAGTATTCAAGATGTAGATATGTGTTAAATTTTTAATCACATCTGTGGCTGAGCTCTCTATTTGTCTGTATGTATTTTTGCACGCATGTAAATGATAACTCAAAAATGCAACAAATTAGATAAAAGATATATGAGCACAGATTTAGCATCGAAAATGTAGATATGTATAACATTCTAAACTAAATCCTTTGAGGGGTTGATAGTTTATAAACTCAATAATTAAAAACTTCTAAAATTTAAATAAAAAATATTTAGTGTAAGATTTTTTTTTCTAAAATTGTAATTCTGTATCAATTTTTGTTTCAATCGGTCGAGAAAAAAAAAGACTTCAAAATGCATCTCCAATTTCCTTTATTATTTTGTGAAGTACAGAACTCTCATGTGCGAACACTGAATGAAAATCTGATCACTCGTGGTGTTCATGATTTTTTTTGATGGGGGGGGGGGAGGGCTTTAAATTCTCAGGACTTTTTTTTAGGTATTTTGAAAGTTATTGGATTTCGGGTTTTTAATTCATGATCCATGTAATATGACTATTAAAATTAACATAAAATATTCGTTAAATTAATTTTGGACTATTATTCTAGCAACATTCTAAATTAACTTTCTTTCTAATTATATATCTTTCAAATTTTATATTATGTAATTTTGCAATTCTAAAAGATATGGTTCTTTTTAATTTAAAAAATTATCTCATCCTATTATAAAATATTATTTGGATTATTTTAGCAAGAGTTTATTCTTTTTCCTTACTATTTTGTTCACTTAGTTATTAATTAATAATTAATAACTAAATTACTTTTAAATTTCAGTTGAGCATTTTTTATGCCAAATACAAAAACCAACCTACTCGAAAATGATTTTACTATTTCAGTTTGTCAAAATTTATTTCTTAAAGCTAATTATATAAAAATCAGCTTAAAATCGAATAAAGAATGTTCGATTTTGAAAGTTTTTGAGGAAATAATATCTTTATTAGGTAATTTGCCAGAAAGTTTCAAGGTGACCACTCCAACTTATTAATAGCAAGTAGACTAAAGAAAAAATATATCAAATGATTTCAACAAACTGCAATCGATATTCGTTTTTTAGATGTGTAACGTATGACATTTTATTTGCTCTGATAAACAAAAGTGGTCTCAAAGAATACGGTTGTGAATTCAATATTTATTTGTACTTGACTGTAAACTGAAAGGAAGAAAAAAAAAACGAATCTCGCACTATGAAATGGTCGTTACACAATATCTTAAGAACACTTCGAATAGCTTCCGAGGAGGGCATCCAAGTCGCCGCTGGATAAATAGCGAATGTCCGTCGATTAACACTAGACTGACGCCACCAGCATCCTGTTCCAAATAACTCGCTCGCTATAAAAATGTTTATTTTTATCTGCCGAAGTTTGTTCCAAAAATAGCAAAACATATAGACCTCGAAAACCTTGATGTTAAAGGTGAAACATTGCTTCTTTTTTAAACCAAATACTCATCTAGTGAAATAAATTTTAGTGCCCAGTGTAATTAATTTTAATATAAAGCTTGTAATAATTCAGCAATGAAACCATTCCAAACAATTTTGTTGTTGTTGCTTATCCCCCTTCGATTAAACTCCAATTCGAACCAAGTAAGATATCGGGGAAAGAGGGGTGCAGTAGCTTCTGAGGGTAAGGTCCCTTGAGCACCCGAAGGCAGAAGTCTGACACTCACATACTCGATTGCACAGCCCCGTTTTACAGGGAGGATCTTTCACACACCTCACAAATAGAACACAGGGTAGAGAACAACCATGCCCGAACCAGGACTCGAAACTGGGAATACTAGATCACGGAGTAGAAACAAGTTTGTTTATATCATGTTTCTGAGCTGCCAATTTTAAAGGCATTTCGTTTTTGTATGCACCAGCTTATAAAGAATGCTCATAAGTGAGTAATTTGGACTAGATTTAAAATTGTCAATATGTTCACAGAACCTGAATCTGCGGAAGTGGATCCCCTAAACCAAAATTGCGTTTTCTCCCATCAAGATTTAATACCTCTTCTTCCGCATAAAATTGTGGGCCTTGGTGAAGGCTGTGAACACTTTGCATGGCATTGATGAAGGATATAAAATGCATATCTTTGGCTTAAATCCAACGTTTTTATTGAATCTAACGCTTAGATATTTATTTTAGACATCTTTTTGCCGGCTGATTGATTCCAAAATTTGATCCAGAACAGCAGTTGTCACAAACTAACAGACTGAATTTCATCTTTTTAAATCATTGCGTTTATGAGTTTTCACGTTTATATGAATGTGAAATATAGATGACAGACGGCCAACCATTTGTCGTTTGTCGTCGATTTGGTTAAAAATTTAATTTGATTTATATTTTAGATGCTGAACCTGTGTTTCAAATTTTAAGTACATCTCTCTTAGTGTTTTGTAGTTATCGGGTTGCACTTGTACTCAAACAGCCAGCCAGACTTCTTGAGAATGGATTTCGTACAAAATGATATAGAAATCTACAAATTTGCTTGTTGTTCCATATAACAAATATCAGCAGTCTATACAAATCGTTTTTTTCTTTTTTTTTAGTTATCGTGTTTCAACGTAATACTTCTTCTCAGAATATTTAATTTAATGAAGCATAAATAAATGTTTAATGATTTTTTTTCATAAATGAAATTGTTTTAAATTATTCGAGAATTCCATATTCCATATTTTTTTGCATTTAAAATTATCAGATTTCTATTTCAGTATTCTCTAATGGATTTTTGGAATCATCATCATCATTTCCCTTCATCGTTTAGGCTTCAAAATCAAGCATAGATTGAAGCATTGGCGGCTACAAGGATTCATCGAAAATATTATTGTTAGAAAATCTTATAAACCAAGATGTGTCACACTTATCAATTTTCTTTTTCTTGTTTAGTTATTTCGACTCTTCAAAAATTGATAACCTTATCAGAATGTTCTAACAAAACAAGTAAAAATCGATGATCGAATAAAATAAATAAACATTTTTAATCGTCACTCCTTCAGCGAACAACAAGCCTCCTCTATCAACGATAACACTTTTTTACTTACAATTCTATCCTCACCAACACGAACTCTTAACTGATAGTACTACGGATTTTTTCCCCGTCTTCCTGCCAGAAATTTTTATCTGTTGGGAGAACGAGTTAGCGGGCGACGTAAATCATAAAATTCGACGCCAAACGAATGCAGAAAGAACAATGCTCTGGAGCCATGTTGAGAGCCATTTGTCATTATTTATTGCATTACGGGACTTACAAAAGATAGAACTTTTGTGGCTTCTTAAATCACGTTGTATAGCAAGACGGTTATAAACATATCACAGCGCAAATGCTTCTGAGAACAAAATAACGGTGACATTTTAAAAGTACTCGAGCCGTTTTATCACTGCGCATGCGTTCTACTTGATTAAGAATTTTTGAAGAGTGTTTAGGAAACAAGTGGGTTTTTTAAAAATGCAGATTTTAATAGATAAATAGATTTTATATCTCAACTGCTTGTATTAAAAACTTGCTTTTAAATCTAAAACAATGAATTCGTGATTGAATGATGGTAAATTCCAAGCGGTAGTTTATTTAAATTATGTAATCCATACAGGCGCAGACGATATTTAAATGAATTCTTCGGGTTTTGTTCACATTCAAAGAATGATTCGTTTTTATTTTAAATTCTTTAATGATTCTCCAAGATTTACTGCGTGAATAAATTATTATATCGGAGATAATGGAAGGCATTGTTGATTTAGTTCTGAAAGAAAAAGAACCTTTTGACAAAAATATTTTCTGCAAAAATTTGAATTCATAAATGTTTGTATTCAAGAACAATTCAGGAGTTGAAGGAGAAAAAGAATTGGAGTTTTAATATTTACGGCATTTAATTAATGGAGCTCAATTTCTAGGTAATTAAACGATATAATAAATTATGAATTCCTTTTGAAGTTTCTTACACAGCAGACATTTAATAGTGTAGTTTCACATGACGTATAATCAATGACAACATTCAATTGTCATGTGGTTATGACACTGTATTTCAAATTTCTAACATTCAATTGTCCACTCTCTTTTATTAAATTGTTATTTTACGTACTTCTCTTTTTGAAAGACATGAAATAAATTTTAAAATTAAATTGTTGCGATATAATTTGACTCTCACGAACTAAGCATTTAATGTCTTATTTGTTAATAAATAAGAATATGGTTCCTTAAGTTTCGAAATATTTAATAAATCTATAAAAATAAAACATTGTTAAGTTATACTTGGAAGAAAATAATATTATAATTAAAAATAATTCAAAAAGAGAAAATTGATTGTTTTATTAAAAAATAATAATAAAAAAGAATTTATTCAGAAAGAACACTAATTTATATTCAGTCACAAGTCCATTTATTATCAAATCAAATATTTGAAAGATCAAGTAAATAAACAAAAACTAACAAAATCACACTTGTAAAATAATAAAAATGCATAACATAATAAATAATACAAATTTGAAAATAAATAATGAAAAATAAAGGTGGAAGAAAATTGATTGAGATTGCTGAATTTTTTGCTGATTTTTTCGAACATCTTTTGAATTGTAATATCTAGAATTTTGTTAAACATGCTTTTTAATTTGAAATAAAACATGTAAAGCAGATTTCAGCCAAAAAAATAAAATAAATTTATTAAAAATAATGCTTAAAAACCCACATTTATTAGTGCATTAAGAAGGATTTTTTAAAATTTTAATAATTTTCTATCTTTTTCCTTAATTTATAATTCATTATTATAAATATTACGGCTTCTTGAAATTAAATTTCTTCTTCAAATTTTGATACAAAAAACTATCGAACGGAACTATAGTTGCTCACCAATTTTAAAGAATTTGATTTATAAACAGAGCAAATATTTGTAGTTTTTAAATCTGATCTTAATCAAAGAAGTCTAACTAGATGATGACATATTTTATAACGTTTTTATAAACTTAAAATGCATTTTCTGTATTCCACTCGCGGCGGTTAGAATACGTGTTTAAGAAGATTTGAATAGTAATAATAATCGCCATCATTGCCATTCTTTGCGCATGTTTATTTATAGTAACATTGATGATGTAATTAAGCAGATTTAATATTTTTTCCTACATGTTCATTTCTCTCATAGGCTTTTATTAATTTTGCTACCATTTAAAAATATATCATAATTATATGCAACTTATTTTTTCATTAAATATATTTTGACTTTGGTCAACTACTAATCGTATTTCTATAATTTGAACATCTTATTAATATTTAGATTTATTATAAAAATAAAAAAAAAATTACTTTGAGGAGCCAGGTCTAATTTCGCTGATCATTAAAAGTGAACTCTTAGCCTTGAAAAAAGAATATATTTACATGCAAAGAATTCTTTTAACTCTTTGCACTCCAATAACCAGTTTGATTGGTCATTGTGCAGGGTATATCATTTTCACATTCTTGTTAAATAATGGCTATTATGAAACTCGTATAATAACAAAAACTTTCACATTAAATTTTAGGAATCATGATTATTTCTGAGATTTCTAAGCACTAAAAAGAACCTGCCATTCACATATGTATAATAATGCAGCTCATGATTTTTCGCAGTGCAATAGTTAAAAATGTTTTGCCGTGACCAGGATTCGAACCTGGGTTATTGCGGCCACAACGCAATGTACTAACCACTATACGATCACGGCTACACGAAATGAGAATCCAAGAAGTGTAGAAGTATAAAAAGTTTGAAAGTGTTCTGCATTTAGATTAGAAGCGAAGGTGTGGCAACAGAGCGTGACGTGGCAATCCAGTAATCAGATAATCTTTTTAATGCTACTGAAGTTCCAAAGAGAGATTATTCACTATCGGTTGTCAGCAATTGTGGAAAAAGTTTTCGGTGACAAAATGTTTTAAGAATATTTTTAAAAAAATGAACCGTGTTTCAAAAGCGTATTTCTTAAAATAAATAAAATAAAAAAATTTTAAGATAATTTTTTTTTACAGTTAAGTCTTTAACTATTAAGTGATACCATTAGTATGGAATAAAAATTTAACTAAACTGCTCTATTAACTGTTAAATTAAATTCCGAAAGTATTTAATAAACGTCGAATGTCTTCATGATGTGGAATGTTAGTGCGAATATGTGATCGAGATTAAACAAATGGGTTAATTTCAGACCTCTATTAAACCAGGAAATGTGTAAACAACGAAATCGATTAAGAAATTCGATCTTGGTAAAATGAAACATGTCAAGTTAAATAAAATTAAATATTTAAAAAAATAAAAAAAAATTACATATTTAAAAGCAATCAGTTTTTGATCATAATTTGGTTTTATTAGTTTTGACAGTTGTGTAACAAGCACGAACGATTCTTCAACGATGCAAAATAATATTTATTTTACGACCCTCTTACACACTTGTTCATGGAATTATTAAAAAATAAAAGAGATAAGAAGGAATTTTAGGATTACAGCCCGAAACACCTACGCGCTCTTACTCAATACTTTCGATACGTCGCTGTACAAGGAAAATAAATAGTTCAGGAGCTTGGAATATATAAAAGGGAACAAATAAAAGTTTGAAAAAAAAATAGAAAAAAAAATCAAAAACATACACTATTTATTCCTTTTTAGTCCCCAGGCCGTTTTTAAAATTGCTGTTATTTTCTTTTCTCTTTTGAATTTAAAATAATTGTTAACAGAAAATAAACTATTTTTAATAGTTACACACAAAAAAAGAAAGTTAAATTATTGCACACAAAAATTATTGAAATATTAAAAGTAAATTTATAAATTCACGAAAAAAATATTTCTCACGAATTTATAATGAATAATATTTATGATGAACATTTTTTAAGATTTATGAATAATTTTTAAACCTATATATTAATGATGAAAATATGTTTCTGAAGTGAATCAATGAAGAAAATAAAAGGATTTTTTTCACCATTTAATCACAATTGTTCCCATTAACCTAACAACAATGCATTTAAGATAATTATAACATTTTAGCAAGGCCTCTTATTGGAAAACTCTACTATTAATGCCCAATTTCCTTCAATAGTTAACTGCATAGCATAAAATATTAAAAGAATTAGAAACAAATGCTTAAGGTAAAATCTTCTTCCCCTCCCCTAAAAAATTTTAGGGAGAACTTCAGATTATTTTCTTTAAACGAGACTTGATCACAGAAGATTTTCCGTTCCGTTATATCCAAAGAAAAAATTTCTAGCTTCAAAACCTTTCTTAGTAAATAAGACAAAAATAAACATCAATTTTGATTTCAGAAATCATTCTGAACTATTTTTCTTTTATTTCTAATAGATGTTTTTCATTGACTGTTCGAAAAAATACTAAATTATTGACTTCATTCCGTATTTTTATCTATTACCGAGAAATCTCTTTCTACTTGAAAAGCAAACAAATAAAATCGATCCTACGGTCCGAAA
Organism: Argiope aurantia; assembly: GCA_026543865.1. Lineage (NCBI taxonomy): Eukaryota > Metazoa > Arthropoda > Arachnida > Araneae > Araneidae > Argiope > Argiope aurantia. Next base: position 123,137 of record JAPMOR010013181.1, read on the forward strand.
ACCGATCGATCAGATCTAAGATTTTATTCCTTATGCAACAACGTTTATTTTTGAAATCGCGATTACAGTGTGAAAAATATGAGAAATGGCTTTTTTTCAGATTTTCAAAATTTATCAAGTACATAATGGACATATATTCCTGAAAGAAAAACTGTATTCCAGGTCACCTATTAATTAGTATCCAAGGTGAAATATACAGTGTACTTCAGACGTTTCTCCCCCTCTCCTTTTTTTGCATCTGCTTAAGAAATCCTTACTAACTACATTTAACCCATTGAGTAGCCCATCTCAACCCATCTCGATTTGAATTTGCACTAATTTAAACTAAAAGTACATTAAAGATTAATCGGATTTTTTTTTTCATTTCATAAATCTTATCATTTAAAATACATTACGAAGCGGAGAAACATATTTCATACCTCCTGCTCTCTTTTATTCTTTCTAGATTTTCCAGGTCATTGATTTCCTTTATTAACAAATTGCCTATTTTTTCACAGATTATCTTGCCCTTTCATAGTTTTTCTTCCAAAATTAAAAAAAAAAACTATTTTTTTTAATTTTTTTATTTTTATAAGCATATTATTGAAATCTAAATTTATATCTTCATAAATTTTATCTTAAATAGAAATTACCATTTATTTTGATATAACAAATAGCAAGCATTTCATCGAAGCAACTGAAGCAGTGCTTCAGTAAAAAATTTGCTTTCCCAAATACAGTCTAGGCAAGAATTCTAATTTCTTTTCTATTAAGAATTAGCACGAATTTTCTATTAAGATGCAGCAAGCATCCTTTGCCGCCACGTATGAGCCACCGAATTTATGAAATGATCAGAAAAAAGGATAAAAAGAATGCGAGAAAAGAAAGATATGGCAGGGAATTGTTCATCTCGTTCGTATTTCTGCTTTTCCAGACGATCGGAGGTGTCATATAAAAAATGCGTGTGTAGACAAAATCATTTGGAGTTGTCTCCCCGAAATCTTCTCGCATACTCTCTAATAAAGGTGCCATTTTCCTCTCCACATATGAAATTATTGACCTAGGAAGGCCGTAAATACATAGCATTGGTCAATGATAATTACTAATATATAACTTTGACCTAAATGTAGCATTTTTACTGAATTCATTGTGAGAATATGTATCTTGTGCTTCTTTTTTGTCTTCCGTTTGATACTAAAATTTGATGCAAGACTCCCACTGCAGTCATGGGTCGCGGTGGCCTGGTGGTAAGGTCTCGGCTTCGGAACCGGAGGGTTTCAGGTTCGAGGCCCGATTCCACCGAAGAACCGTCGTGCAAGGGGGTCAGTTGCACGTTAAATCCGTCATGACCAAACGTCCTCCCGCTGGTGTGGTGTGGAGAGGGGGTGCCAGCTCAGGTGTCGTCCTCGTCATCTGACCGTGGTTCAAAATTACGAGGTCCGCCCCAAAATAGCCCTAGTGTTGCTACAAACGGGACGTTAATATAACCAAACCAAACCCATTGTAGTCATAAGATAACACACCTAATTTCAATGATTTAAGTCAAGTCATTCCGTTTATACGTTACAGTGTATATATTCACACGAAAGTACAGATCAATAGACAACCAACTGTTTAACAAATTAATTTGAAAATTTAACAAGAAGCTATATTTTAGATGCAAAGACTGTGCACCAAATTTTATCCACATAGTCCTTTGGTTATCGAGTTCACTTGTACTCAATCAGCTAGACATCCTGCGAATATATCGCTTTTAAAACTGGATAGAATCTATAAATTTAACCATAATTCCATATACTAAAATTCATCTGTCTTACTCAAAGCTTTTTGAGTTATCTTTGTCATAAACAGACAGAAAATAGAATCCTTTTTTTTGTGATTCACTTTCATTTTTTATAAATGTATGAGACAATAATGAGCTCCGTTATTTAGAAAATAAATTATTAACTCATATAGTAGATAAATAAAATTGGGTTCTTTTTTTAAAACTCGAGCTGGGCTTAGCTCGAAGTTACTCGAGTTGAATTTTCAGTCTATTAAAATGTTTTTAATATTGCTACGAAGCTCAGTCATTAAATTGGTAAAAACAAAACGAATCATTTAGTTAATAGTTTTTGACCTACTTGACAGTTGTTGCAGTGTTACAACTCCTAAAAAATACCTCTAAGATCAATATTCATTTTTTTCCCTTGAACTTTTACGATATTTTAATGGCATTCTGCTATTCGGGGCTGAGACGAAAAAAAGGTTTTAAATCGGTACAGCCGTTCTTGAATTATAAATGGTGTAACTAACACGATTTACGACTTTGTTGTACATATATAAATTTGAATATTATTAACCATATGCGATTACCGAATAATACTAATGAAAGTGCTTATTACGGAATACTTTAGAGATTAATCGCATTATGTATGATGTAGTTAATGTACAAACACCAAAAAAGTGAATATATCTTTTGGACTCTCTTTTTCCTACCAATTGAAATCAAAATTTGAGAAGGAGCTACAATTACAATCACAAAATCATATATTAGATTTCATATATTTAAGATACTGCGTTTATTAGTTATCGCGTTTACGTGCTTGTGAAAGCATGGACAACAGACGGTCAACTTTTTGACGGATTATTTACAAATTTGATAAGAATCTACGCTTTAGATTTTTAAGAGTACCAAATACTCTTCTGTTTGTAGTTATCGTGTTACATTCGGACAGTCGGACAGGCAGACTTCGTTTGAATGGACGTCTTTAAAAATCTGATAGAAATCTCCAAATCAGATTATGAAGACCATATAACAAATTTCATCTCTCTAGCTCTCGTTTTTTAGCTACTTTGTCAGTTAATGCGACAAAAGATAGACAGATGTAATGCCAAAAGTTCGAATGTCAGAGTTTAAATTTTTTGATGATTACAATACTTTCTCTATACTTTGTATGTGAGGAAGTAAAAAATCTCTAAATGACACTTTCCCTTTTCCTTTGAATCTTTTCAAACTAGTGTTGATTTCACGATTTGGGCAGCATGATGAAATTTTACTTCCTGCATCCCAATAATTACTCGAACATCAACAACAATTCATTTTTAAAATTAATTTCTTTAGCTTAATATTTTAATCAATATACTCTGAGTTCAATATTCTTAATTGTTTTATTTCTTCATTTTTCTTGTTACAAAACTCTATCTCCGAATATATTTTTGTACCTTTTTTCTAAACTAACTCTGAAAATCCAGAATCAACATGCTTTAATTTCAGCTTCTTTAATGCTTCTATTACAGTACAGGAAATTTGTAGTTAAATGTAAGAAAATTAGCTTAATAGAAATTAGGATGCCATTTTTCATCAACTCCTAATTTTCTAACTTTCCTCCTAATTAGTTGACTTTGTAAATGCTGTGCTGATAAATAAGGGTTCTTAAGAAGGAAGTTTCTCAAAAATACGAATGAAATTTTTTCATTTAAATTGAGGAATATTCAGAGGTATTACCTGTTAATAAAAGAAATGTACGCAATTTGATAGTAAATTCTTCTGGTTATATCTTTTTTGAACAGTTATGTTTAAAATGCTCCTACCGGGGTCCATCTCAGATACGAAGATGAAAGCTTTCTGCATGGTAGTTGATTCTCACCTACCTGCTGGGTACGAAATGATGTGGAAGCAGCTACGCTTTATAGATGAAGGGACATTCACACGGGAAGTGTTATACCGTGGCCAGTGATGGCCTTTAGGACTCAGTTAGTTCCGACCAGTATTGCTGTCGTAACGGTCCGGTCATTCAGATTTGTTCGTGTACTTTCGGGCGAGTCGGAATAGGTGGTTAAGGTTGAGGTTACGTTTAAAATGATATTCATGCGGGTAGAAATTAGCATAAAAATGATAATATATATTTCCTTCTTTTGTGATTAATTTTTATTTCTCAGTTATGTAGAGTGTTCAATTTCTGACAAGTTCATTTAAAAAAATTTTAAGAGATTATAAGTTTAATGCAAATAAGCCTAAGTGTTTTTTTGCGCTGCTAATATTTCATTTCTTCGGTGAATGCTATTGGTGAAGTAGATTCTTTTGAATCCTCATTACCACCTTGAGGTTAAAAAAAAGCATTTTATGCATGAACGAATTGATCAAAGTTTCTGTCAAATTGTATTAAGACAACGCATGAAAACCCAAATGATTTTTCAGTGACCCCTGTGTGCCCATTTGGTGTGGTGGAGTTAGATGTTGCCAGTTGCCATCCCGTAAAATAAAATCAGCTGGAGTGGTTCTTCCAAAACATTCTTGCACACTCTCTAATAAATGTACTGTTGTATTATTACCTGACTGAAATTAATAAAATAAAAAATGATAATAATAAAGCTTAAAAGCACGCAATCTTTGGCGATTAATCGTTGGAATACGATTGATATAAAATATTAAATGTGTAATAGTATTAATGTATAGTATTAAATGATATTAAATGTTCAGTTTGTATGTTCCTTTTTTCCCCGAAGGATTAAAGCTAAAATTTAACATGAAACTATAACTGTAATCACAAAATCGCTGATCAAATTTGATACATTTAAGTCATTGCGATTTGGAGTTATCGCTTTTACATGCTTGTGAAAGTTATAAACCGACGGATTGTTATTCCTTTGACGCAATTGTTTTTAAATTTGTTAGTTATCTGCATTTTAAATGCCAAAATTGTGATCCGGACTTCATTTACCTATTGCGCTAACCTGCATGCAAAAGTGCAGGTCGAAAGGTGCTATTTCCATATCGAATTCTATTCAAAACTTGATATAAATCTACAGATTTGGTGTAAAAATCATATAAAAAATTTCTTACATTTAACTTAAAGCGTTTTTGAATTATTGTTTTCACATGCAGACAGAGAAAATTCTTGTAATGTGTTTTTCGGATTTCGAAAAAGATTTCTTTGTGAAAATGATGAAAAAAAAATTTGAAAATAAAATGAATTAATCTTTTCCTTTTTGTTATACTAGAGAATGAACTGCACTTCCAAATTTCAGAAGAGACCTACAAATTTGGCATTAAATTTATATACCAAATTTCTGTGTTCTAACTCAATTGAGCTTTTGAATTTTTGCATTCTTAAAAAGGCAGGCTTCATCCCAAAAATGTGTGTTTCGGAATCAGGGAGGTCTGGAACGCTGGAAGAACGTGGAGATTCATCAACACCTTAAATTAGAATTTCTTCAGATCACGATACTTTTTTTTCATTCTTTCAAAAAAAAAAAAAGGCAAAATAAATAACTAAATAAAATAAATAAAAATAAATATAAAAAAGATTAATGCATAGGTAGCAGTCAGGTTAGATCAGATTATTTTTATTAAATTTGCTTAGTGCCAGTCGTACCAGCCTAATTGTATAATTTTAATTTATTAAAATGTTTTTTAATGTATAATCGTGAGTATCAGTATTTACGAATATATATAATTACAAAAATTCTGTTAATCAACTTTAACTTTTATTTTTAAAAAATCGTCAGAATTGTTTCCTCAGTCATAGTAACAGTATGTGTACTTTTTTATATCAGTGAAAGAATTTTAAAACAAATCGTTTGGAAAAAAAAAGAAAACTTACATATTTACTTTAGTGAACTTTCTAACGAAAGATATGAGGGAACAGTGTTGAATTGTTACTACTTGTACAAGAATGCCTTCATGTCAGCGTCTGAATTTCTCCGCGTCGGATTCTTTCAACGGGAAAATTTTTTTCCCACAAGTCGTTCATTCCTTAAATAATCCATTGTTGCTCCGTTATTTATGACAGAAACTTCTGCATCGATTGTTACACATTGCCTCGGCATCTTTCATTCGCCTCGATTACCCAGAACAATAGAATAGCGGATGTCTAAAGCCTGGATAATAGTCCCAATTGAGAGGTCCTGCTAAGGAAAAATTATTTATGAGTGATTCGAACCTTTGCCAATTTTTTCGGATTTGTTCGGGCCTCTTTGCGAGGGGAAATATACATAACAATCAAAATAACATACTTTTATTCTGCTTTCAATATCTCTGTTGTATTACCATTATGGTTATTTAATATAAAATTTTATTATTACTTAGGTAAAATTTCTACTCATAATAAAAATGAATGTGAGTATGTTATCGCTGTACAAGTTAGACCATTTGAACTGTAATTACCAAATTTCGCATACATATATACTTTAGAAAGTGGGATTGTGTACCTCGGAGAGATGCTTTGAAATTTTAATTAAGTGAAGTTTGGGTTTTTTTTCACTTCGACAATAATTTAGTAGGAAAATAAATTAAAAAAAATAGCTTTTACAAAAAAATTCTTTTTAGTGATACCAAATTTTTTGTCATATAATTTTTCTTTCTATTTTTAATTAATTTTTAAAATATTTTAAACGCATTTTGCAAAAATATATTTTATTGTTGATGTAAAACTGAAACCGTTCGCATCGTTGTTAATATTTCTTCCTGCTTTTTTTTTTCCTTCGTTGATATCCTTTGTTTGTCTTTTCCTTTGATGAAGACAAGAAAATTCGATTTATTTTTTCCACTTTGAGTAGGTTTTAATACAAGGCGTGCTTTTAATAAATTTTTTAAATATTTTTTTCTGTTTATAAATAAGATTTAATTTAAGAATCAAGCAATGGTAGAAAATTTTTAAAAAAATGCCTCCATTTTGAAATACTGCTTTTTTTCTGTGAATAATTGGAGATATAAAGATGTAGACAGAAAATTAGAGAAATGTGAGCTTAGGAAAATTAAGAGATTTAAAATCTGTTACAACGACAATACGTAATGCGAGCAAAAATTATCGTTATAACTTTTTATAAGAATAGTTATAAAATTTAATAAAGAATGTTGAACATATAATTTTCTATTTAATAACAATTATTTTTATTAAAATATGTAAATAATGTGTATGTAATATATTATTACGGATTTTCTGGAATCACGAATTTCTCCTTGCATTTGGTTTCACGGTAAAAAAAGAGACTTTCATACATGTTTTAATAGCTGTGAATATAACGGTCAATGGCTCTAAAAAATTTGGCGTTAAAAAATAAAGTTCCTGAAACTACTGGAATGTAGGTGTTATTCGGATTAAGAGCGAAAGTACGATATTCTTCTAGAAGGCTCTTTGCCTTTTTACTGAGACTATAAAAATCAAGGACTCAAGGAGTAGTCTAATGGAAGAAAGAAGTAGTCGAGTGAATGGAAGGAGTAATTGAGTGAATTCTTTCGTTGGAATGTTGACCTCCAGTGAATTTTCTGTAGGTGCTTAGTGTTGTTGCTATTATTTAATAGTGATTTGCTATTTGTGTTCTGTTGCGTACTGAAACTGTTCCTTTCGTACACTGTCACTTCTATTGTGTTCTGTTACTTCTGTTTTCTTGTAGAATAAAGCGTCGCTATTGCTATTAATGGACGGATTTTTCATGATAACTGAAAAACGGATTTTTCATCATAACCTACCAGATGGATTTTTCCGTAATAATATACTGAATATATTTATTAATGATAATATAAATGTAATCCATTTTGCTTCGCTTTTTCCAATGGATAAAAAACTCTGCTTTGGCGAGGGATGTAGCAATTTCTGAACCTGAAACACTTAAAAGAAATCCAGTGATACTCAGTGTTTCTATAAAACTTTTTTTTTTCCTTTTTCTCTTCGTCTGATGAAATTAGATTGTTAGGATCTCGGGATAGAGTTTCGCTTCCATGAGCGGTAGGGTGGTGACCCGATTCTATAGATGAATCGCCATATATACAGTCATACATTTGACCTGACGCAAGTCAAATCTTCCGACGGTTCAATTTCCTGCCATTGATGTGTGATGAAGAAGTTTAGAGCGGAGAGGGCCACCCTAGACACTGTCCTTGTCATCTGACCACAGCTGTAAGTAACGAGACGTGCCTTAAAGTAGCCCTAATGTAGTTTCAAAACGGGGCTCTAATATTAACATATAAATTAATTGCATACTAATTTTAATAGTATGCAATTAACCCTTCCAACTAACTCTTCACCCAACAATACTGTCTCATAACTGCCATTCACATATTCTAAGAAGGAAATTAAAAAAAAAAAGTACTTGCTATAGCATCGCAGCAAATTTTCTTGCTATGATGCTCCTGCTTTCAGGATCTGTTTCTGGCAAGAGAGTTGTGTCAAATACTCAGTTCTGTTGTGCATGTTTCAAATAATCAATCCTTTTTGCCTTTGAATTATTTTATTATGTCACAAACATTTTACGAATACTGAACGCCTTCGATTCAACATAAGAAAACATCAAACACATGAAAATAATAATTTCAAATCCACTTTACATTCTGGTATACGCAGTATAGTGAAAGTATTGTAATCGTCAAAAAATTTGAACTCGAGAGTTTGACGAATCTCTACGTTTCAGACCGCCTTCGGTTCCAAAAGCACATTTTTGGAAAATGTCTGTCTTTCTGTCTGTGATAAAGATAGCTCAAAAATTTAAATGGATGAAATTTGGTTTGCAGTCTTTATACCAAATTTGTAGATTTCTATCAAATCTTGAGCAAAATTCCATTCAGAGGTCTGCTGTCTGACCGGTTGCTCGAATATAATTTAACATGACAACTATAAAATGAAGAGAGATGAAAGTCGAATTTTGAATTAAATCCAACGAATTTACCGTCTGTCGGTCTACACATTCAGAAACGCTTAAAGAAGATAACTCATAGAGACACAATGACTTAAACATATCAAATTTGGTATGTGATTTTATGACTACAAGTGTAGTTCTGTGCCAAATTTTTGTTTCAGTAGTGTTTGAAAAACGCATCTGAAATACAAATTCGAGTTTGGAATAATATTATCCGTGTAACGGGAATTAATAGCCAAAAAATCGCCAAGGATCACAAAACAGACACAATAAAAATGCCTAATTCTTTCCAAAGATCAATATTTCGCGATTATTGTTCATCAATGCCATTCAAAGTATTCACCAACATCTAACATTTTATGGGTGTTGAGGGGGTGGCGGTGATAGTACCTTTATTAGAGGATGTATGAGAAAGTCTTGTTGATACTACTGCAGCTGATAATTTTATCTGTTTTTAAGACCATATTATAGGAAAAGCTTACTAAATATTTAATCCCTATAATCATTTTTTTATCTAAACAATAACTCATTAAAAATCATACATAACAGTGAGATTATATTTATAAGTCATATTCTTTATATAGAATATAAATTCAAAAATTATATTTTAAAATGACTTTTTTTATGAGGCATTGCCTTTTATACACTATTATAAAACATTTTGTAACATTACGAATTGAACCCAAATTTAATTTCTTAAATTTCAATGTATAATTTCTTGAAATGCAAAGTATTATTTCTTGTATAATTTTTTGAAGTCGGCAACATTTGCTCTGCTGATTTTATATAAAAGCACGCTTTTATGAATGGAACTCGAGTGTCGGCTTCTCAAAGTGATGTGGCAATCTCGAAAATTAGACTCAATTGAGAAGAGATTTATTGCTTTAGCGCATCGCTGACAAAAGCATTAAATTGTCATTATCAAAGCCTCTTTAAAATAGTTCTTTTTTTTACTTTTTATAAAGGGCAAAGTTAGATCGTTTATGAAGATTACCGACTCATTTTTAAATGTCGATTGAATATAATACACATTTCAAACCGGTCATAACAACGATTGAAGTAAATCATCAATTGAAAGATTTTTTTTTTCTGAATCGCTCATAAGTGATAAAGTAAATAGCTTGTAAAAGGATATTAAAATTCGCAATTTGCGTTATGCCTCAATGCGTTAGGGCATTATATTTGAGACAAAATGTTAACTTCAAATTCAATTTCATGATTAACTACAATGCATAAACCATTTAAAACTGTAGAACCACAGTTTAGGAATGTGTCCTTTTATTGCTTCGCGTATTTGAACTGATAGAAAGATATAGATATTTTTCGAAGCTCTAGATTATATTTAAACTTAAGTTAATTTTTTCAGAAAATAATACAGGTCTCAATCTGGAATTTTTACTGAATACTTCTTCATGTGTAACGCGAAGTTTACCGAAATTGCAAAACGTGTTCTTCTGTTTTAAAAAAAATCGCTACAAAAAAATTCTTATATATGTGATCTACTTCTGACCTAAGTAAGCTTTCTAAATGTAAGTCAGCATATTATCATATGAAAACATGATGTTGCTTTGGTTTAGGGTTTTTGAAGCCTCAAAATGCTCAGGTAGAAAATTGGTGATTTATCGCTTTTGAAGCATCAGTTTTTCGCTTTTAGGATTATTAGTAAATGATAAAGATGGTTGTCACATTTGGCGACTTATCACCAATAAAAAGCATATATTTGATAAAGATTTGAAGCCCAATTTTTTTAACGATTATGGTACATTCATTCTCTGTACTACATATACGTTGATGATAGTGTAATATATGACCAATTTGACTTTTTAATTCACACCGCTAAAGTAAATTTTCGCTAAAAGTATTTAACAACGCACAATGATATACAACGTAAATTTCTTTATATTGTCAACTTTAGTTGACTCCGATTAATTACTAATAACTGCATGTTTTAGCATATTGTCAATAAGAAAAAAACTTAGTATTTTTTGGAGCCATATTTAAAACAGAATACATTAAAGCAAATTATACTAAAAATTAGCCACATTTGAATCTTTTGGCGATAATTCACCAAATGTATCAATCCATAGCATAGTTAGACCTAAGATTAATATTCGGTCACCTAAGTTGAATGATTTATGAGCCATTTCTTGTTAAATGTAAAATTATCCATTTTTTAAAATTTCAACTCCCCTTTTTACCATTTCTTGTAATCATTTGACGATCTTTTGGCGTGTTTTTGGATTCTCAGCACAATTTTGTCATAGTAACAAATCAGAGACTGATCTTAAGTTTTATCTCATAAGAATCCGAAAAAAGCCGAAAATTGAATGCTTTTAAATTTAAAAGCCAACCGAGTAAGTAAACTCGCCAACCAAGATGGCGGCGATTTCATGGGCATTTTATCTGTTAATGTACGTTTCTAGAACTTGGTGAAAAAACCGTTCCTTAATTTTAAGTCTAACCTTTTTGACCAAAAATATGCACACTTTCAAAGATTTTCCCAATATTTTAATTTCGTAAAAACTATTTTATATCATAATAAATTTTTCAACTCTCATAATTACAGCTTACTTCTTCCTTCTACGCTTATCTAAAACATACAAGAAATTTGAAAACCACTCTTCATAATAGGTGAAAAGTAGATCGAATGCTTGGTGCAAACTCAACTTCTTTCCCGTACTGTCGTCATCCAACAATTCCAGATGCACATACCGTTCATAGACATCGAACAACTCACTCAGACAATAACGTGAGAGGCGTTTTGGGAGGTTTGTGTAAGGCGGCGTCGGAAATCTGATGTGTTTCACTTTATGAATTCGTTGCTTTTTGTCTCCTTTAGGTCGTTGCTTCAAAGCAGACTTTAGTTTTATTGAGCGTTTTTTCTTGCGCGATCTGTGTGTTCTTGCCATTGCTAAAAAGAGGAGAAATGTCAGAGGATGCTTTCCTTATCTGATATGGAAATGCAATTAATCTGTTATTGCAATTTTGAAGAATAGGCCGAAAACTGTAAATAATAATCTGCAACTGAAGATGTTACGGTTTGTTGATATATGAGAAAAATAAATCTTTGCTAATTATTTTGTAATATCGCTTGCTTTTACCAGTGTAGATTCATTGTCGCATTCTTGTATTTACATCAACAAAGTGTTAAACAGGAATTTAAATTGTCGAAAGTATTTTTTACATAAACTCTGTAAATGTAATCCTTTGGATGGATTTGAAAAACAATTTGCTTAGTACAGATATATAATGGAAAATTCAAATTTAAACTTCAATTTGTGGCGACATAAATTATAAATATTTCATTTAAAAGTAACTCACGAATAGTTTAATAATCATAAATATTATGATACTTTCAGATTATCCCGTCGACCATATTCGCCAAACCCGATATTATCGCCAAAAGGTAGCAAAGTACCAAAAAGTACCAATATTATTTTTGTAAATAGTTGTTCAATCAGACTGGCAACATTGGTATGTTATTGAATTTTTGAGTTTGTTGTTTCAAAAAATATTAGAATTTAAATAAAAATAAGTTGGATGTTAATTTGTTGTTATTATTTATAATGTAGTAAGATTTCGTTTAATACTAATTTGTCTGCCTTTCATTTTTGTTGAAACACAAGCGCAACAAATTTATTTCCGAATTTTAGAATACTGCATGGATAAAGTAAGGGAGGAAAAAGTCTTCAATACTCAATCTATCCCGAGTGATAAAAAGGAAAATCCGCTTTTTATCTTTCTTTGCTCGGAACTGTATAAAATTGATAAAATTCTGAAATAATCTTACACAGGCACAGTATCAAAATTTATTCAGGCCATCTTTGCCTGAACTTGAATTCCAAATCTTAATCTCTACTAATAATATGGACGAAAGCGTGTGTGTTGGCATTTTACTGGCCAGATCATTTGACCTACAGCTATCAAACTTGGCACATATATAGTTTGGAGGATGGAAATATGTATCTTGGAGCGATTTTTTTTAAAAATAAGTTTTACAGCTTTCAGCTTTGGCTAAATTTTGGCGCTTTTTTTGCCATAACTTCCGAAAAATATTATAGTAGAAAAAGGACTTTTACAGCATCTTACAATTCAAAAAATTTTCTTTTTATTGATATTAAATTTTTTCCCATTTTAAGTTTTTAAAAAATATTTTGAGTTTTTTTAAGAAAATATATTTAATTTACTGAAATTAAACTGAAACCGTTTAATTTGCAAAATAAATTTGCAAATAGCAATTTAGTGAAAGGCAAATTTGCAAATAGCAATTTAGTGAAAGGCAAATTTGCAAATAGCAATTTAGTGAAAGGCAAAACACAATGAGAAGAGGCCATGTAAGGCTTTTGAAATAATGTGAGTTATATGTCTATCAAACTTTGATATTTAAAAATATTTTGCTAAGGAAACAATGGAAAATTTTAGCAACCATCAATCCATATGAATCAAGAGATCGCTCAAGGCTGCTAGTATTTAATATATAGTGAATTAAGATCATTGTGTAATTCTGTACTCTGCAACGGTAACAACTGTAACTTACGAAGCATTGCGTAGAGTGAAATTTGACATTTGAAACTCTTTGACTCTTCAAAATTGGTGTTAAATTTTATACAAAATCGGTGTAAGAAAAGAAGCATTTTCCCAAAATGCATATTCGATCTTCTTTTCTATATTATGAAACTAAGCACAATATTTGCTATTTTATAGATATACACCAAAAAGTCTAGTAATTGAAATTCTCATCCAAGTGACATTTTCAGA